>RJWJ010005576.1:0-67445 GCA_004363605.1 Indri indri | reverse complement strand
GTGCTGCCTGTGGCCAGGATAAGATGCGAGAAGGGCAGAGCCTGAGAGGGACAAGAGGAAGAAAGATGAGGGCAGCCCAGGGGAGGCCTGGGCCTCTGCATCCTACTCCGGGCCCCACCGACCAAGGAGCACCAGGCCAGGAAGACCTTCTGGGCACACCGAGGTAGCCCTCTTTTGAGGGAGGCAGGATCGCCACACTGGCTAGGCCAAGGGATGGCACTAGAACCCAAGGAAATATACCTAAGGAAGTAGATGTGACCTCCTGCCTGGAGAACACCTGGGCAACAGAGCTGCCCCGCAGGGAGAAGGAGGAGCAAGTCCCACAGCAGGTGCAGGTCAGAGGGAACAGGCTGTTTGTGGGCATAAGCAGGATTCCAGCTTCCTGTGTGCAATTAGTTAGGAACCTCCTGGGTATCTCAGAAGAACCCTTCTCCTACCCCCACCAAGAAAAGAAAGAAAAGGAAATCTTGTTTGGAGCCTAAATACATAAAGTTGACAAAAACAAAGCTGCTCCAATGGGAGGGGGCCAGAGGGTCTGGACTCCACTCACCCCCTCTTCCCACCTGGAGCCCCGAGATGCCCCCAAGGACCCTTCCAGGGCTCTGAAAAGCATGACCCAAAACTGCAGGAAATTTTTCAACAAAGAAATTCTCCAGTCCTAAAATTAATTCAAGGAGGACTGATTCACACCAAATCACATACTCATTGAGGATAAGAACTGTGTCTCTGTTTTTTCAATCCCCCCTTAGCTTCGGATACCAGCCAGGGGCTGGGCTGGAGGTGACACCTCATCTGGGCTGGCAGCAGCTCACTGGTGGAGCTCAAGTCATTGCAGGCAGTAGCAGGCACCGTGCTACACGCACCAGGGTGGGGAATACACAGTCGGCTCCGATGACTTCCCAAGTCGGGGGTGGCGGTGGGATCACATTTGTGCCTAACTCTTGGTTAGCCTCTCTGTAAAAGGCTGTTACGCCACCTACCTCCTAGAGGCACGGTGAACGTTCCACAAGATTCACATAAAGGGTGAGGACAGTGCCTGGCATACAGGAAAGGCAAGAAATATCTGCCACCGTTTCCTTGTGGTTGCTGTGGTCAAGCCTTTTGTTTATGAGGAATCTGCTGTCTGCCCAGCACCTGGTGGGGCTTAGGGGTCACAGCAACGGCTCTCTTGACCCCTTAGGAGACCTGCCAGGCCCTCCTGAGCCAGCTCACAAGGGGTCAGCCCCGCACTCGCACTCACCTCCCCGCCCTGCAGCAGCACCGTCTGATTCTTCACGTCTATGCCGACCACCAGGCCCTGCCGGAAGTTGTCCTTGAAGGTCACTGAGTAGGAAATGAATGTCTTTTTGGCAAACCCTGGGGAATGGACATAGAAGAGGTCACAGTGTGGAACCAGGCTGCCCACGGGAAGCCAGAGTAACTCAGAACCTCTCCTGAGATGCGTACTAAGAGGGGGCCCTTGGCCAAAGAGCTGGGCCAGCACGTACACCTGGGGTACCCACTACCCTCCACAGGGCCCACCTGGGCCTCAGCCCCTCAGAGAAGCTCAAGCTCTCACTTCTGGGTCTCACTATGGTAGTTGCTTAAGACCAGTGACCTTGAGATTCTCCAGAACCTGTCTAATGGTGGCATGCAGGCGCCTTGCCCTAAGTGGAGAAAACCACCCCGGCCCCGAAATCATGCCTCGGACAGCAGTGAGTTACCACTCTCCACGGAGGCCCGGAGGGCTGCCACGTTGTGGTGGAAGGAGTCCTTCATGTCCACGAGCACGAAGGGGACGTTCAGCGCCTGCAGCTGGCTGGCGGCCGCGATCCCGCCGAAGCCCCCGCCCACAATCACCACGTGCAGAGCTCCGGAGTCCACCGAGACCTGGGACCCCATCTCGAACCAGGCGCTGCCAGGACGGAGACGAGAGCACAGCACAGTCGGGGCAGGGAGGGCAGGGGCAGGCCCACAGCCGAAGGCCTCAGATGCCACCAGCTGACCTTTTTAAATGAGGTAAATCTTTCATCAATGTAATTCCAATTCTGCAAAATTTGAATTAAATTCAGAAGGAACAAGGGACATCCGCTTCCACCCCACCCCCCAGCCACCCAGTTCCCTGCTCCAAAGGCATCCACTGTCGCCAAGTTTGTAGGAGTCCTTCAGAGATATTCAACGCACCTTCAATCGTGATTACTTTGCACACACATTAAACAAACTTCAGTACTGCTTCTTTACTCCCCATATTTCATCAAAGACTTTTGAAGAGGGGAGTAATGTTCACCCAACAGCAAACGCATACTGAGCTCCTGCCCTTTGACGTGCTCTGCGCTGTGGATCCTGTGCCCAGACAGGCAGATGTGGTCCCTGCCCTTATGAAGGCAGCGCCTGCAAAGTCACAGGACCAGGTGCACAACGAAAATCACGTGCGCAGAGCAGGCAGGTGGACAGTAACGAGAAACACCTGGGGGGAACCGCAAACACACGCCACATCTAAAGGCATGGAGGGGACTTAACGTTTTTTCTCATTGGCCGAATGGTCCCTGATGCATTGAGGCTTGGACATTCCATTTTACAGATGGCAGGGCCGGGACCCAGGACAAGCGCCCCGGCAGGCAGGGCCACCTTCTGAGGGCCTGGAGCCCTCAGAAGGGCTGTCCAGAGCTGATCCCTGAGTGCGTGTCAGGCTGAATCTGCCAACTGGGCCAGAAGGAGACTGTCTCCTGGGGCCCAGCCAGAGGTAGGAGCAGACACCACCAGGGGCTGCAGGGCCCGGGAAGGTCGGAGGCACTGAGGCAAGCTGTGTATCACCTGCCCTCTCCAGCACGCCGCCCTCTGTGCTGGGCCCTGCTCTTAGGACTCGCAGCCAGGGATGAGGTCAAGAAAACACTCAGAAAGCCCCACTTTCAGGCTGGCTGTGCACGAGTCCCGACAGGGGCTACACAGTTTGCAGGGTGCAAGGTGGGTCAGGTCACACTGCACCACCTAGGGACACTCAAAGAGGAGACACTAGATCCCTGAAAAAGAGCTGAGGTTAGGGGCCTTCCCAGCAGAGGGACAACTTAGGCCAGAGGCCCAGTGGCAGGAAAGGAAGGGGGTGGGAAGAGTTCAGGGCATTGTGGCAGAAAGGTGGGGAGGCCAGCAGTGCAGGCGGCAGGGACCAGCACAGACAGCCTGTCACGCCAGGGCAGCTTTAACAACCAGGTGGACATACAAGCCTGCCTCAAAGCCCAGCAGCCCCAGGGCAGGCCGAAAGGGCAGTGAATTGGCCACGGGAGCTGAGCCCCTGGCCCCACCCCCACCCAGTCCCCAGGATCATCAACCTGCTTCCCCAGAGGGCAAACCCTGGGCTCGGGCAGGAGCAGCCATGGGGGTCTGGGGCCAGAGGGCACACCCAGGTCCCTGAGGGGCGCCAGGGCAGGGCCAGGGAGGGGAAGCGCTTTCACACTGCACTCAGCCTGAGCCTCTCCTGCAATCTGCTCTCCTCTCCCCTCTCCTGACCTCTGACACCAAGCAAACAAACGGAACGGGGAGGCCAGCGACTCTCCGGCCAGTCCCCCTTCCTCCTCACAGCCCCTTGCCTGACACCCTGGACAGGGTGACTCTCCTTGGTGCTGCCACTGTCATGTCTTGCCAGGTCCCCGAGGACAGCAGATTCCCCTTTGCTTGCCATGACCCGCTCTGCCCGACACCTACACCAAGGGCTTACGCCATGGACCTGCACTTCCAGCCACGCACCCTGGAGGTGCCGAACCTGCAGCTAAGGCATTAATGGATGTTCCAGTACATGTTCTAACACAGCAGCAGTGCTAGCAAGCAACTGCAAGCGCCCCTACGAATCAATAAAAAGGGCTCCAAGGCGAACTGTGGTAAGGGCCTGGCTAAAAATAATGACAATAATTAGCCACTGTCCCGGTTTGCTTCTCTGTAATTGCCACTCTGGAGCCACACATCTGGTGGTCATAAAGATTCTCAGCTTTCTCCGTAGATAATACCACTTTTCTAAAACCTAGGGGTAGTTTCTGAGATATCCTCAAGGTCCCACATTCCAGGGGAACGGCCGACCCACCCAGACCTGCAGCCCATATCGAGGAACTGACTCAACTGGCCTAGTGGCCCCCACCCAAGAAACCGGTCAGCAAAGAAGACAATTTTTACAACCCTATGGTTCCGCCCCAAACCCAGCCAATTAGCAGTCTCAATTGCCTATGCCAAACCCTGTCTCCCAAATCCTCCGGGAGGTGGATGTGAGCAATTTCTCCAGTCTCCCTATTTAGCGCTATGCAAAGTAAAACTGTCTCTGCCGTAAAAACTGCTGACTCAGCGTATAGGCCCAGTGTATCAGGCAGCGGGCGAATGAACCCGGTTGGGCGGCAACACGACTTTGGTGTGAGACCCCGTCAATCAGTGGAAACTCCATCCGTGGGAGACCACAGGACAAACTATGATACACCCATACAATGGAATATTCTGCAGCCAGTCATTTTTAAAGGGTGAGTTATGTCCATCTATGAAAAAGTCAGGGCATAGATCCACATGTAGAACCTAGTCCCGCTTGTGGGCAATGAGACACGTGCACCTGGGTACACACACACACACACACACGCACACACACACACGTAATGAGCACAACAGGGAGCACTTGTTGCTCTTTCACCCATATCTTCATGGGTTTTCCTCCCTGTTTTGGGAAAGAGTTCAGTAACTTGCCCAAGTTCAATCCTCAATAGCTCCAACCTGCTCTCTAAACCAAAATGCTAACTGCAGTCATAGATGATGTATTTATTTTCTTGAGCTTTTTTGTATTGTTTGAATTCTTTTTCAAACAAATATGTCTTCTTGGCATAAATAATTAAGCTTTAAAAACAGGACAAGCCTCTAACCATAGAATTTTTTCAAGCAATATATAATTCACAGATAAAATTTACCATTTAAAATGTAAGTAGAGTAGGTTTTAGTGTATTCACTAAATAGTGCAACCATCACAACTATCTAATTCCAGAACATTTTCATCACCCCCAAAATAAACCCTATACTCACTGGCAGTTACTCCCCTCGCCCCACCCAACCCCAGCCTTTGGCAACTACTAATCTACTTTCTATCGCTACAGATGTTCCGATTCTAGCCAGTTCGTGTAAATGGAATTATACAACATGTGGTCTTTTGTGTCTGGCTTTCACTTAACACAATATTCTCAAGGTTCATCCGTGTTGTAGCATGCATCGATATTTCACTCCTTTGTATGGTTGAGTAAATTCCATCGTATGAATACACCACATTTGGTCTATCCATTCATCAGTTGCTGAACATCTGGGTTGATTCTACTTGTTGACGATTTTGAATAATGCTGCTATGAACATCTGTGTACAAATTTTTGTGTGAATACGTTTTCAGTTCTTTTTACTATATATCTAGGTATGGAGTTTCCTGGTCATACAGTAACTCCAGGTTTAACTTTTTGAGGAACTGCCAAACCTACCATTTAATTTTGAACTGAACATCAGAGCCCAGGAAGGAAGCACAGAGAATCTTAATACATCTGCCCACATTGAGGAATGTCAGCTGAAAAGAAGGGCCAAGAGAACAGAACAAACCTTGTCCAGCAACTCCTAAGTCATTTTACCTTTGTCCCCGCCCCCAACACACACCATCTGGTTTACACTCGTCAATTTGCTCACTCAACCCTGTTTTCTCTGACAAGGACACCAGCCTGATCCCACTGATCCCACTGATCCCAGGGGGATTCTTCTTTAACAGTAAGGGGACTGTAGGAATTTACTAAAAAAAGAGTAAGTTACATTCATGCCAAAGCAGTTGAGAGTTCATGCCTCAGAAGACACACAGCAGAAACCACACAGGCTCTGACTAAAGCAAGCATGTCGCCCCAGCATTGCTTCATAAAGATTACAAACAAAGCATGCAGCTTTCTGAGTCGCCATGGCTTGC
Source organism: Indri indri (assembly GCA_004363605.1). Classification (NCBI taxonomy): domain Eukaryota; kingdom Metazoa; phylum Chordata; class Mammalia; order Primates; family Indriidae; genus Indri; species Indri indri. Next base: position 61,516 of record RJWJ010005576.1, on the reverse strand, counting down.
ACAGAGGGCAGATTTCAACACCAGCCCTCTGGATAGCCATGTTTTCAGAGTGGCTGTCCTGGATCAGAAGACCACTAAAGTACTGACTCAAAGTACCACGGAGGCCGGGCGTGGTGGCTCATGCCTGTAAATGCCTGTAATCCTAGCACGCTGGGAGGCTCAGGTGGGAGGATTGCTTGAGGTCAGGAGTTCAACACTAGCCTGAGCAAGAGTGAGACCCCGTCTCTACAAAAAAATAGAAAGAGTTAGCCAGACATCATGGCACTCAGTCGTAGTCCCAGCTACTCGGGAGGCTGAGGCAGGAGGATCACTTGAGCTCCAGGAGTTTGAGGTTGCTGTGAGCTATGATGACACCACTGCACTCTCTCCAGGGTGACAGAGTAAGACCCTGTCTCAAAAAAAAAGCACGCTGGATTGTCCCCTCTCCACCAAGGGGAGGGAGAGGGGCAGGTGGCCCCCATCCCTGGACACTCCATGGCCGGCCCCCCAGGGAACACACACTGAATGTAATCCACAAAAGACCAATTTTTGAAAGGGACTCAAAGTCTGAAGAGGGAGCAGTCTCCTCTGATACCCCAGGAGAGGGCAGCTTTGGGCTGACAGGTTCATTGGGTGTCATAAACACTCCTGTACTGAAAACCTAGGCCAAGCAACTTGTCCATCCTCCTCAGAGCCAGTTACTTTGTGGTCCCCTTAACACTCCCATGGTCTGCCCACCGCCTGCACCTGGACCTTGCCTTCATTTCATCACCGGACAAAGGTCAGGCTGGCCCTGGAGCACACCCATCTGCCCGGCTCCATCACTTTCGAGCTGGGTAGTCCTGAGCAAGGCCCCACCCTGGCTGGGGCTCAATGTCCGCCTGCGTGAAATGGAGGTGTTCTGGATCTGTGATTACACACAGTGCTCCTTGGAGAACTCTCTCACGCTGTGGCAAAGGCAGGTGGGATCTGAGAGCTTGGGGCTCTCCAGCGCATGCGCACACTTTAGGACCTCGCACCGGCCTTTGACACAGGTGTTAGAGCCCAGAAACCTGGAAGTCCCTTCCCAAACTATGTCTGACCCTCTGCCCTGCGCCTGTCCTCCCGCAGGACCATCAGCTCCCAAGCGACCTTACCCTCCCCACCCTCACCTTAGCTCCTAGGGTCAAAGAGACTTGTCGGAGGGAAGGGCGGGGGTGTTGAGTGGGTGGTGTTGGAAGAAAAGCTCAACATCGCCCACTAATTCAGTTCCTGGTCGATTTCAGGGGTCCATTCGCAGCTAGTTCAGCCACCCCTGCGACGTCGGGCTTCAGGGAGGGGAGAAGCAGACCTCCTTGTGCACCCCCAAGTCTATGGGCCCCCGGGGAATCCCAGTGACTTTCCTCTTAGAGACGTGGGCTTTTCCCCTGCCTTCCTGATACCAGCTTCGCTCCGGACCCCTAGACAGCTTCTCCCCAGCGGCGACGCTCGGAGCCTCCCAAGATCCGGGGTTACCCCGCCCGTGTCCCTCCTTCCCCGCTTGCTTTGCCCGGCCGGAGCCCATCTTTCCCGGGAAGACTCAGCAGGGATTTAGGGGCCGACGGGGACGGTGGAGAGTTTCCCTCGCCAGCGGCGCCGGGAGTAAACAGGGGTGGTGCAGGCCCGAGCCGTGCATCCTAGGCGACCGCCCACTGCTCCCAAAGCCACAGCTCCGCGCACCGACCTCCCCACGCCGTCCGCGGCGTTCGCCAGGCCCCGATCCGCGCGCCCCGTTCCGGGTCCCTGCCCCGCCTGGGGCGCTGGGGGCCTCGACAGCCTCACCTGCCCGCCGCGCGCGGCCGCTCCAGCTCCGGCCTGGCCGGCGTCTTCCGGAGCGGCCCGGCCCCGGCGCTCCCGGGAGGGCGTGACTCAGCGCCGGAACCCGCCCCTAACCAGCGGCGACGCCTCCGGCGCCCCCTGGGGAACTGCAGCCACCAGCCCCGGACGCGAGGGCTGGTCCCGAGCTGTCCGCGAGATGACTTTGTCCGCGAGCGAGCTGCCCCGGACTTTGAAGGCCAAATGCCCCGGGAGGCCGGATGTCGCCTCTCCGCGCCTGCCAGCCGCCACGCCCCCGCCCTGCCCGAGCCACTCTGCTCCGAGTGTCCGCCCGACTTTTTGGGAGACACCTTTAAAGCCGCCAAGACTTAAGCGCGCGTCTCCCCGCACACTGGCTGCGCCCCCTTGGGCGCGTTACCAGCCTCCTTTCAGGCGCGTCCATAATATTGATAATTCCCCAAACCCGGTTGAGCACCTACTTTATGCCGGGCACTGTGCTAGGCGCTGGGGTTATCAAATGGAGACGAAAACGGACATGGTTTTTTTGCTTTTGTGGAGGCGACAGTCTGGGGAAAGGCAGATGTTAAACACCACCGAAAAAAAATACGAAAAACCATGTATCGCCAACTGCAGTAAGAAAGATTGGGGGAGAAAAAGACTGCCCAAGACCTTTCTCCATGGATTAGAGTTAGCTCTGGGTGAAGACTAAGGAAGTGTGCTCTGGGTGTACAAAGACCTAGAGGCAGGACAATGATCTGGAAGTCTGTGCATTGCAAGCTGCGAGGATCAAGCTAACGTAGTAAAATATTTTATGTTGCAGATTAGTTTGCCCAAAGCAACCAGAATGATTCATTTCTTTTTTTTTTTTTTTTTTTTTTTTTTTTTTTGAGACAGAGTGTGGCTCTGTCGCCTGGACAAGAGTGCCATGGCATCAGCCTACCTTACACAGCAACCTCAAACTCCTGGGCCCAAGCCATCCTCCTGCCTCAGCGTCCGAAATAGCTGGGACTACAAGCGTGCGCCACCTCACCCAGCTAATTTTTTGCAATGTTTTTAGTCGCCTGGCTAATTTTTTCTATTTTTAGTAGAGACGGGGTCTCGCTCTTGCTCAGGCTGGTCTCAAACTCCTGATCTCAAGCAATCCTCCCACCTCAGCCTCCCAGAGTGCTGGGATTACAGGTGTGAGCCACCGGGCCCGGCCCAGAATGATTCATTTCTGATGCAATAATCCTACCAGTACTCTCAGAAAAATAATAGCTAATATTTGCTGAACACAAACTATTAATAAGTGCTTTGGATGCCTTCTCAAGTTTATTTTTCACAAAGGTCCTGCAAGGCAAGTTTTATTAATCTCCAGGAAAATTGAGGCTTCTTAGGAAACTAAGAAGCTTAGGCAAAGTCACTCAGCTAGTGACTCAGCAGAGGAGATGGACCTTGAATGGAGGTCTGAACCATGACCCTACAGCCAGGAAATCCCTCAGTGGCCATCATCCCTAAGGGAGCCAGAGGTCACTGCAGGCAAGGCAGTCTCCACTGTGGTATCAAGCAAACATGGGACATTTACTGGGCATGTGCCCAGTAACATGTGACATAGAGAAGTGAATGGAGAGACTTCCCCGTGCCCAGGGCAGGGAGACAGCTCTGGGGCTTGGGAAGGTGATGGCAGGCTTTGGGTAGGAACTAGGCCTGCAGGGATGAAGAGGATTCCAATTGGCCAGGTGCAAGAGAAGGACTCCAAAAAGCGCAGTACAGAGATAAAGCTGGAAGGGAGAAGAGAGAGGTGTGGGGTGGCCCGCACTGGGGTCAGGCATGGCATATCAGGGCTGGTGTGGCCCACCTCTAAGGACCTGTCTCAAACCACGAAAATCAAGGAAGTTTTCTGATTGTCACTCAACACGTGCTTAGCAACCAGAAGACACCTCAATCCAGGAGAGGGGACAGGATCTTATGCAACCCCTCTTGTGCCCTTTCCCAGGCAGCTTAGGGCACATCACTGCCCTCTTCCCACCCAGCAGTGCCACCGATAGCTTTGGACCTGAAAATCAGGGCTTGGGGCCTATCAAAAGGCTTTTGTCTTTGAACTTCCAAGTGCCAGAGGTAGTAGGTTGGGATGCTGAAACATTGGCAAGTCCATTCCGTGGAACTTGGGTAAGTGGGGACAGCAGGCATATTGTCCAACATTACAGAATTTAACAGGAGGAAGAGCTGCTGGCTCTCAGATGGCATGAGCTCAGCCAGGTCTGAGAACATTCCCTGACAGGCACCAAGTGGAGTGGCTTTACTGCCGGCTCCCAGGGCTAGAGGAGCTGCAATGCACTGGGTCAACTCAGGAACCCAGGGAAACAGAGGCAGTGTCCCTGCTTGAGAAGAGGCAACCCTTGACTCCGAAGAGCCTGGTAAATGTTCTCCTTTTCCATATGGGTTCCAGCTACATTTGTAAGCTGCAAAGGACAGATATCCCTGTTTCTTCTTCTCTCCCCCAACATGTGGTTTTGTATAGTGCGCCCACCTATGGAAAGACCGTATTAGTGAGGGTAAGTTCTGCTGCTGTGACCAACAGACCCCAAAATGGAATGGCTCAAATACAACAGAAGTGCATTTCTTGCTAGGGTATCAGTTCCAGCCCAGTGGACTAGTCACTGAGGCTGTCCGCCTCTACCTAGTCATCCAGGGGGCAGGCTAACAGGCTCTGCCATCTTTGACACAGGGTTTCCAAGGTTTCTTTTAGGGTGGTCTCCATTCCTACCAGGGGTCGGGGGCAATTGCTCTGAGGAGGCCAGGTGGAAGGTTCTTATAGGCCAGGCCTAGCAGGGGTTCACCTCCGTTCTGCTCTCACTCCATGAGTTGGAACTCATGGACACACAGAACAGTGGTGGCCACGAAATGCAGTCTAGTGTATGCCCAAGAAGAGAAGAAAGCAGATTTGGGTGAGGTGCTAACTAGTGTCTGCCTTGGGGATCTAGGTCTTAGGCCTCTGTGATTTTCTTCCTGTGCCTCTGCTTGTCACTCTCAGCCCCCTCGTAGGCACCCACTCTGCTCCTATCCCTTAACCACGGGCCCAGTTAGATATTAGCTCCCTTGGGCATTTCTATAGGAAATCTGATCATGGTGCATGTGATCATGAGAGCTAGAGATACAAGATCGGGATGGCCACGTGCAAACTGCAGTTATGCGGAAGAAGGGACCCCGAGTGAGCAGAGGCGGCAGAAGAGAGTAAACAAAGCCAATAGGGGTGCTGAGTCAGCACCTAGTAGCCCGGTGGCCCCTAGAGCTTCCCCAGGTCAAGGAGCTTTCTGGCACCTGCCCAGGAGGGTCTGAACAGTAAACTCTATCTTACTTAGGTAATAGGAGTGAGTCTTTCTTCCCTGCTAGCCAAAAAGTAGCAATAAACCACTACCCGGCTTGGCAGAGCCAACCTGCTATCTACAAAGGGTGATTCTCCTTCTGTGGTGTTGGGGTATTGCTGAGAAGCATCTGCTCACCAGGGATTGCATTTCCCACCCCACCCTACCCCTGGCTTCTATGTGGGGCCAAGTTCTCACCAAAGGAATAGGAACAGGAGTGATATGCATTAATGCTGGGATGAAGGAGTTAAGAATTGAGGGTGGCTTCCTTCCCTCTTCCTAATGAAGTAAAAATAATCACTGGGCAGCCTTGAGGGGAGCAGTAATGGAGACCTGGGCAAAAGCAGGGTCAGAGCAAGGGGGCCGGGCAGGAGGTCGGGAGACTGGCCACGAGCAAGGCATGGGCGGGGGGCAAACAGGTAGCTACGTTGAGGATAATGAAGCCAGGTTTCTCTCTGATGGAAGGGAGGTACAAATACAAAAAGGGGAAAAGCTATTGTGATAATGAATCCAAATTGAAACTATTGGTGTGAACTTCTGCCTAACAATATATAGAAAGTGACTGAAATAAATATAGAAGCAAAGGTCTGTCCACAGAGAGGGCCTAGGAGCAGTGACACCCAGTACAGTAAGCACACCTAGTGCTGAGACCTTGGCTTCTAAATACTGCTCTCTACTAAAAAGAACCCTGGAAAAACAGCCAATTCCAGGAAAAACACAAAATAGACCATTGTGTTGTGAAGGAAGTGCTCAAGGAACGATGGGGGGACGTCAAAAGGACACGGAAGCTGGTTTGGAGGAGCTCCCACCGACCTGATAAGGAGCAATTTGAGCATCGAAATAAATGACAATGGATTATAACCACTGAATAAAGTACGAATCCATGAATCCACCCAGATATAAATAAACAGAAGGGAAAGCTCTTACCTACAGTAGAATGCCACCTTATAAATGCCGGAGGAATGATGAAAATAGAAAACTACCTTTTGGCAGCCAGTGTAGCTATTCAGCCAAGAAACATCCATGGATGCTAAACCTAGTACATGAGAGTTAAATAAGGAACTGTGTATTTACAGACTGTTAAAGTATCTCCACACAAATTACTTATTACAGAGGAAAAAAAGGAACTTCATTGTAGAGAATTCTGGCAGGCACCATCTTACTCAAGTAAGCAACGTTAACATCATCTGTGATGGGACAAAGAAACATCATGTGCTACCCAAGAGGATGCAAGGATAAAAAAGAAATCACTTCTGTGGTCACCCTGCCAAAGATGCAGATCCTGAATCTGATCTTGAGGAAGACTGGACAAACCCAAGTTAAGGGGCATTCTATGAAACGACTGCCCTGTTATCTTCAGAAAGGTCAAGGGCGTGGAACACAAGGAGAGACTTGGGAGCTGTTCTAAGGCAAGGGAAAACAGAACATGGCAAGTGGGTGCAGCTCGTGATCCCAAATTAGATCAGCACTGGGACGCTTGGTGAAATTGGATGGGGATCTCTGGGTGAAGGGTGTATGGAGATTCTTGAAACTTTTCTATGGGTTTGAAATTGTTTCAGAATAAAATTTTTTTTTTTTTTTTTTTTTTTTGAGACAGAGTCTCACTCTCTTGCCTGGGGCGAGCGCCGTGGCGTCAGCCGCGCTCACAGCAACCTCAAACTCCTGGGCTCAAGCAATCCTACTGTCTCAGCCTCCCGAGTAGCTGGGACTACAGGCATGCGCCACCATGCCCGGCTAATTTTTTTTTTCTCTATATATTTTTAGCTGTCCAATTAATTTCTTTCTATTTTTGGTAGAGACGGGGTCTCGCTCTTGCTCAGGCTGGTCTCGAACTCCTGAGCTCAGAACGATCCGCCCACCTCGGCCTCCCAGAGTGCTAGGATTACAGGCGTGAGCCACCGCGCCCGGCCTAGAATAAAATTATTTTTAAAAAGAAGCAGGTATATCTTCTCTTCTCTCTCTTCCCCCATCCACCAGCCAGGTACAGAAGACCAGACAGAGGACTCTGAGGCCCCAGCCTCAATGACAGAGCCACAAGAGGGAAGGAGCCTGGGTCCCTCAATAACTATTTGTACAAGAGCCAACCTTCTTTTCTTGGGAAGTACTTTCCGATAGGACTCTGGACTTTACATGAGTAATAAACAAACTTCTATTGCCTTAAGCTACTGAGATGGAAGGAGGGTATCATTTTCTGCATTATCCTAACTCACTCATTTAACGGCCAGCTGTACCTCTGCACTTGAGGTCCCAGACCCCTAAACTTGTCAGTCACCCCATTGTTATCCCAGCCAGAAATCCAGGCACCACTGGACCATTCTCTCTCTGCCTTGGCCCCACATCCAGTTAGTTGCACCTCCTGTGTGACCCCTTGATCTCCCCACACCCACCTGTCCTGCCTTAGCCGTCTTCTCTCACCAAGGCCATCATAACTGGTCCCTGGGCCTCAGTCTTGCTCCTTTCCAATGTTCTCTCTACTTATCACCCCCAGAACCAGCATGTGGTTCCACACTTCCTTGTCCTAGCACCTGCTGCTCTCAGCCTAGAACACCCTCCCCATTTCCAGTCCACTTGGTAAACCTTCAACTCTTTCATGCTTCAGCACCTGAGTCACCTTGATGAAGCCTTACCTGACCCCCATCTCTGGGCCCCCGTACACACTCTTCTATGGACAGAGCTGCCCTGTTCATTGCACTAATGGGTTGACACACCAGTCTCCCCAGAATAGCTTATGGTGCCTTGGTACTCACACATGACAGAACAAATCCCACCCCCAGCAAAGTCAGACCTCAGATCTAGCCCCCTGCTACCATTAATTTATTGTAGGACTTCTCACAAGCCAACCTTGCCTTCTGGACCCATTCCTAATCTGTAAAGGGAAGAACCACCATCACAGAAGTGTTCTGTGGATGCCCAGAGTTGGCAACCAACAAATAGAAGTTAGAAACACAGTACTGCTTATAATCAACCCCCAGCTATTCCTCCAATGGCTTTCAGCCTGCTGATGAAAATCATTTCTTGAGGGCCTGCATATAGAGGGCCCTGGGCACACTGCGCATTCCTGATTCCAAGAGTTGGGCTCAGTTCCTGAAGGTTGCCCTTGCCTCATTCCCCTTTAAACTCCCAACCCCCACTTCCCCCAGGTATTCTGTGAACACCTGCTGCTAGGCCAAGCCCACCACCTCTGGGACCCGCAAGCTGCACGAAGCACTGACTGGCGCCACGACCAGCTATGAGGGCCAGTCTGGGCAGAGAGTATCCTGTGAGCTCAAACCCTGCCAAGAAAGCAGCACAGAAAGGTGGTTTCTTTGCCTTGTGCTTGCCTGTTCCGATTCAACTCTTGAAAAAAAGGGGGGTGGATGGGGAGAAAGGATTTGATATACAGAAATAGAGAGGTTCTCCAGTGGATTGCGTTTATTCCCATGCCCCAACCAGACATCTTCTACCCGCAAGATCCTGAGGCCCAGGGCTGGGAATGAAGGCACCGTGTCAGAGTGCTCCCGTCGGTTACGAAGACCCAGGAGTGCCGACTTTCAGGGACCTGCCTGCCCTAGGTCTGGCACAGCAGGGAGACACTTGTTTCTGCCCTTCCATATCTGGTCTTCAGGGCAGGGCCTCTCTGCTGAGGCATTCTGAGTCCTCCGTCAGCCCTGACTGAGAGGCAGACAGGAGCCAAGGCCCCAGTGCAGCAGCTGCTCCCGGTGGCCAGTGGCTTCTGGGGGAACAGGTGAGAAACTAGGCCCGGGCCTGCCTTCTGGCCAACACCAGCCTGACAGGCCAGAGCTTTTGTGCAGTGGACCTGGGCTCCCCAGAAGGGAAAACAACACAGCTGAGTCCAGTGCCAGGGACACAGAGAGGTGGGGGGCTCAAGAAAGCACCCCAAAACAGGCTGCCAAGTTAAGGACCCGTGGGGCTAAAGAGAATTTTGTTCCAGGGCCCAGAGCCCAGACTGCAGTCCGTGGGTGGAGACGGGGAGGCAGCCTAGCCGGGGTGTGCCCCAGATCCTAAGGTCACCATCACCTCGGTATAGCTTCCTACAGCATCAAAAGGTCATTCTTCTTTCCAGAGGGGTGACACAGCCTCAGAGCTTGCTCCTCGGGGTCTTTGCCAGAGGCCGCTGCAGCCGCCACACCACCCTGACCGGCTCGGCAACACGGTCCAGCTGTCGGAGGCCACCCAAGTCGCCGGTCTCACTGTACCACTGCAGGGCCTGCTGGAGCACCGTGATGGGAATGCTGAAGTTCAGGTGGGGGTAGGTGGCCCCTGTGTTATTGTCCCGGGTGTTGCTGGCGACAATGCCTGTTGAGGAGTCAGAGAGCAAAGGAGGGCGTGAGCCAGAGGACAGATAGCCAAATGGGGAAGGGAGGAGGGCCAGCTCCATCCACCCTGGAGCCCCCTGGTCCCCCTCACAGTGACAGAGCTGAGCTCCATATCACAGACACCTGCTGCCCAAACCCTGCGCCCTTGCCAACCGTGCTTTCTCATAACGCTATCAGTGCTGAACACACCACACAGTTCACTGGTTCTGTTATCTTTCTCTCCAACTAGTGTCAGCTCCACTTTTGTGTTTTGTTCGTGCGGTCTCCCAGTACCCAGACCAGCGCCAGCCACAGAGCAGGCTCACGACAGACTTGCTGAGTGAATGAATGAATGGATGAGACCACAGACACATTTTGTCTGGCCTGCTCAGTGCATTGATGTGTATTTTTCTTTTAGAAAATTTTAGACATAAATTGCCTGAACAGTACAGAGAGTTCTGTGTACCCTTCATGCAGCTTGCCCTTATGTTAATGTCTTATGTCACCATAAAACATTTATCAAAAGCAAGAAATTAACTTTGGTCCCATACTATTTACCGAAGTGCAGAATTCATTGCAATTTCACTAGTTTCCCACTGATGTCCTTTTTCTGTTTTGGGATCCAATCTAGGATCCCACGTTGCATTTAGCTGTCACGTCTCCTAAGTCTCCAATCTAGGCCACTTCCTCAGGCTTTCCTTGAAAGCCACATGTCCTCACGTCCTCAATGCATCATATCTAGGTATCCAACGTCTACACGTGGCACTTGTGCTGCTAACCTTGGTCACTCGGCTCAGGTGGTATCTGCCGGGCCTCTCCACTGTAGAGTTACTATTTTCCTCTTTGTAAGTGCTAAATATTTTAGGGGAGATATTCTGAAGTTATGCAAATATCCTGTTTATACTAAAACTTTTGCCAACTTTTGAATCCATGGGTAGATCCTGTCTGCAGCAATTCCTACTGTGGTATCCTAATGGTGATTTTCTATTTCCCTCAGAAATAGAAAGGCTGTTGCTTGTCTTCATTTTAAATTTATTTGGGCGAGGCGTGGTGGCTCACACCTGTAATCCAAGCACTCTGGGAGGCCAAAGCGGGAGGATCACTCAAGGTCAGGAGTTCGAGACCAGCCTGAGCAAGAGCAAGACCCCGTCTCTACTAAAAACAGAAAGAAATTAGCTGGGCAACTAAAAATATGTAGAAAAAATTAGCCAGGCATGGTGGCGCATGCCTGTAGTCCCAGTTACTCGGGAGGCTGAGGCAGGAGGATCGCTTGAGCCCATGAGTTTGAGGTTGCTGCGAGCTAGGCTGATGCCATAGCACTCTAGCCCAGGCAAGAGAGTGAGACTCTGCCTCCAAAAAAAGATAAAAAAAATTTATTTGGTTATTTATATCAGTGTGGATTCATGGATATTCATTTTCTGTGAGTTATAATCCAACACTATTGTTATCTGTTTTGTTGGTCAAGTTGTTCCAGTAGGAGCTACACCGGGTTGGCTCCCAGTCCTGTCAACATCTGACATGCCCCATCACTTCTGTTGTTAACGTGTCCTCTCTGGCACCCAGGGCTTATCCTGGATTTTCCCTGCCCCCGTCCTGGAATCGACCAGCTCCTGGTCACTTTTATTAGAGAATGGTATTTAGAAACTAAGGTCTGGGCTCTGGGTATACTATGACAACTGGAGTATCACTGTAACCCATCAGTGGACAGAGCTAGGAGATATAGACTGTGTGTGTGTATGCTAACTTACGCACATACATCTGGGTCTCTGCATCCACTTACCTGTACATATGGTTTGAAAAGTCAACCCAGATATGGAGAGAAAAATGGACATGGGAAAAAACTGACAAATGACTCGAACTATTACAAATGAGTAATACAACCATCCTGAAGGGGAAGAAAGGAGCTGACCTAAGTAACTTTGGAAAGCAGTGTTTAGACTGGACACTGTCAGGCTAAAGACAAAAAGAACACAAATACTCAGACACTGTACTCTGGTTGGTAAATTTATTGCTCGCAGGGGTGTGGGGTAGGAATTCTGAAATGACTGTATTTGTATACTAGGGTTAAAGAGATAAGCAAATATTAATATGTCATACATAGTAAGAGCAACGCTTCTCATTATAGGAGAAAGAAGGAATGAGGAAAGTTAGAAATAACAAAGGCACAAACCCTCCGGTGCTGGACTGGAGCTGGAGGTTTCTATATGGACTCACGGTTTGCTTTTTTAAAATAGCTAAACAGAATTTTTTTTTTTTCCTGAGAGAGTGTCACTTTGTCACCCCAGCTAGAGTACAGTGGTGTCATCATAGCTCACTGCAACCTCAAACCCTTGGGCTCAAGCAATCCTCCTGCCTCAGCCTCCCAAGTAGCTGAGACTACAGGCGTATGCCACCACACTCAGCTAAGTTTTCTATTTTTAGTAGAGGCGGGGTCTCTTTTGCTCAGCCTGGTCTTGAACTCCTAACCTCAAGCAATCCTCCCTCCTCAGCCTCCCAGAGGATTACCGGTATAAGCTACCATGCCTGGCCTCAGACCCTATTTTTTAAAAACCTGAATGTTACCAAAATTTAAAGATTTAACCATCACACATTAACAAAAAAAAAAAAAAAGGTCCACAGCTTCTTGTGAAATATTAGAAAATCAGCCAAGGCCACCATCCTCTGCAGTTGAGCAGTGTGTGCCCAGTCTACCCGACCTGGGGTAGACTCCCTGCTGTCTTCTCTCATTCATTGCTTCACCTGCCCAGCCTCTGTAGGCTTGTGAGTTTCTGACCCTTGGACTAATCCAACTCCTGAACTTCACAGATCAAATGAGATTAAGTGACTTACCTAAGGTCCCAGAATGGATTAGTGGCAGAGAAGGGACCAGAGCCCAGACCTCTTCCCTCCCAGCTCAGCATCCCTCCCTCTCCACCCTCAGGAGCAGAGCAGCCTGAAAACCTTGGCTACCCAACTCAAAGGTCCACCGCCTTCCCAGACAGAGGGTGCTCCCGGGCTGGATAGGAGCACTCACTGGGTGGGAGTGAGGCTCTGCGAGGGGGAGGGTGGGAGAGGGCCAAGGAGCCGGTTACCAAGAAGGTTCCCCGAGTGAGCGGAGAAGAGGGGTCCGCCGCTGGAGCCGCCGTGCACAGCGCATGTGGTCTGCAGCATCACTGGTGTGTCATCCACCCGCACCACAGCCGACAGGATGCCCGAGGTCACCGAGGGCCCGCAAGCCTGGCCGAAGACACCGAAGCCCACCACACTGACAGCCTCACCTGCCAGGGAGGGAAGGAGGGTGAAGCTGGGACTCCTCTGTTCTGGCAGGACTCACACACCCCAACCCCTATTCCCTTCCTCTCCGAAGGTCCAAACTCTCTCTGCCCTTGGCGCTTCTGCCCAGAGACTCCCCACTCCACGGAACCTTGCTCAGGCCCCCGGCAGGAAGAGGCTGGGAAGTCCACTGAGCTCCTAGCATGGTACGCGTTCAACCACTTCTGAGCACCAGGCTGTTCCTCACTCCTCCTCCCCTTGCTAGACTGGACAGTCACTTTTTGGAGTCCCTAGCACCTAGCTAAGTGCTTAGTGAATGTTTGTGGAATTAACATCCATCTCCTCCTGGGACTCCTAAGAAGACTCTTGGTGAGAAGAAACGGTGATCCTGGCTATAAAGCAACCGCCACTCTCCTTTCCCAAGTGCTTTAAGTGCACAGGGCAGAGCACGGGGCTAAGTGCTTTGCAGGCAGCATCTCAGCCAGTCAAATGCACATGAACCCCATTTTACAGATGAGGACACTGAGGCAGAGAACAGATCAGTCCAAGGACTCAGGGCTAGTAAGTGGCAGAGGAAAGATGCCAATCCAGAGCACCTGAATTCTTCATCGCCAAGTCACACTACCTGCATGAAGCGGGACATCCAGTACTTACGTGGCAACATCACAAAGCCTGTCACTCAAATCCAGTCCCTGGAGCCTCCAAAGTGCCACACACCTCTGACCAGCTGTAGGTGTTAGAAGGAGCCCCCAAGGCCCAACACCGCCCCCCCCCCACTATACTGCAGACACTCAGGGAAGGGGCCTCACCCTTCACAGGTACTGAACCTGCCCCAGCTCCTTGGGGATGTTGGCACAAGCAGAGAAGCCTCCAGGAAGAACCTTGACCAATGCCACCCTGAGTCCTTAATTCAGCGCGGGTGGCCAAGGGAGTCCGGCATGCTTAGAGTGCCCGACACTGATTCTCCTTCCCAAGGACCACCCTGGACCAGAGGGGCCCTCCTTCAGGATGTGCCCTTTGTCCTTTACCTTCATGAAAGTGCTCAGCGGACACAGGCATGGGGACATCGTCCAGGTCCTCCTCCAGGCTCACTACTGCTATGTCATAGGGAGATGTCTCCTGGGTGGCAAACACCACATGTCCCCAGATCACCGCATTCCTAGGAACAAGTGAGACAAATGACAGGATGGACCTTTTTGCACTTGGGAGAAATCCAGAGCTGAGAGACAGTAAACATCCTGGACTTGGAGTCAGAAGATCTGGGTGTCAGCCCTGAAACCTACCAGTCAGGCAACACTGGGCAAGTCACCTAACCATTCTGTGGCATCTCCAAACGCGATTTACACACTGTGGAGTACCTCTAGGTAGAGCTTCCTGTACCCCACCATGATAACGGACACCTGACACTTAATGAGCACTGCAGCCCAGGCCAGGTGTTAATGCTTTGTGGACATAGCTTCATTTAATCCTCACGACCCTGTATGCTGGGCAACAGTATTACCTCCATTTTAGATGGTGCAACTGAGGCCCAGAGAGGTAGAGCCACTTTCCCAAGGTCACAGAGCAATTGGAAGGAGCCAGGGCAAACATATCAGCAGATTTCTTCACTGCCTCATTGATACCCCCAACAATCCCATCAGTTGGTAGAACAGACAAGACGTGTTTTCACCCCTACATCGATGTTAGCACTTCTGTAGCACACTGCATGCAGGCTCTGTGCCAAGACTTACGTGTCAACTCGGGGGGAGGTAGCTTACACAGATTAAGTGACTTGCCCAAGATCACAGAGGGGTGTCCTACTACATGCTCTGTAGGAGTAGCTTCCAGCAGACCTGGCAGTTTCCTTAGGAGTCAGGTCGGGGGAAGGGGGAGGAATCTGGGAGACAAAACACTGGGAAATCCTCATCATTAGCCTTCCCTAGAAAATCATGGCTGTCCTGTAGGCTGCCAGTGGGGACCTCTATGGCAAAGCCGGACTGGTTTACCCACACTGGGCTAACCTCAGGGATTCAGGAAAGAGAGTTGGAAAGGCCTGGGCTGTGAGGCCGGGTTAGCATTAACACCAAGGTGCCTCGCTGCTTTGCTCTGGCCTGAGTTAAGCACCTAGGGCTGCAGAGGAAACAGAACAGGTACTAGAAAACCAAGCCAGGAAGTCAAGGCCACTGTCCCCACCATCAGAGCAAGTGGAAGTATAGGAGGGCAAGGGTGCTTTTCTCAGCAGAGGGAACAAATGACTGTCGGACGTCCCAACCTGGCTGCCCACCAGAATCAGCCCACTGCTATATTCTAATTAGGAGGAACCCACCCAACACCTGTAATTTCAACCAGAAAGGACGCTCTGGCTATGCTCTAAAAGATAAATTGATTAACAGGCCCATCTCATTACCCCAGGAGGGCAGTCCTGGGCCCCTGGGACTTCACCACTTTCAGGGGAGAAGCAGGTAGGGTGAAGGAAGTTCTGTTCAAAGGACCAGATAACAGTGGGGTGTGGGCCACAGGGTTATGAGACAGAGAAGCTGCCTAGAAGGAATTCAGACTGTGAGGGGAGCTCAAAGACGTCCAGTCCCGGATGCAGGGAGCCTTCCAGTTCCCAAATCCAGAGTTGCTCGGAGCTTAGCATCTTGCCCCAGCTCCCTTAATCCCCCCACGGGGGTTCTGTGTGTAAAGGATGAGGGGAGGGTTCCAGGTCTCCACCCACACTACACACCCAAAGCATCGGCGGGATGCTAGAAGACAGGCCTATACAATCCTCAGAGTGGAAGGCCTGGATCCAGACCTGAGACCTGGGTAGGGTAGAGTTGGGGCAGCCCTGCGGGTCTTACTTGGGGGTGGCGGAGCGGACCAGGACCCTGGTTGCCTCCCGAGGAGCCACGTGCCGGCAGGTCACCACGAGGCGGGGCGCCATGGCCACTCCGGAGCCCCATACGGTGCCGCACTCCACCAGCACGGCCGCGGCTGCCCACAGGGGCCCGGGATCTCGGAGGGGCAGACCCCACGGGGCGCCCACCTCGGGGGGCAGGAGGGCGGCCAGAGCAGGGGCACCTGTTCGCAGACGGCCAAGCGCTGCGCGGGCGGCGCGCAGGAGCGGGGCGGCGGCACAGAGCAGCGTGAGGCCCACCCACTCGCGGGCCTTCCAGCAGAGTGGAGCGGCCACCAGCGCCACCAGCGCCCCCGCGGGCCGCGCAGTGAACACGCCGCCGCCCTCGGTGCCCGGCAGGCAGCGCGCGTCGGTGAGCAGCAGCGGACCGGCCGCGTTGCTGAGCACGCCGCGGCTGAGCGTGTTGAGGAAGATGTCCGGGCAGAAGGCCCCGAACGGGGAGCCGCAGGCCAGCAGCGGCGCGCCCTTGGGCACCGCCCCGACAGGCGCCACTGCCACTACCGGCCCGCGCTCCTCCGCCGCCTCCTCCTGGCCCGGCCGCAAGCTCAGCAGCGCGAACCAGCCCAGCGCTCTCAGCTGATCCTCCTCCTCGTCCTCCGACACCTCGTCGTCCGGAGCTGCGCTCGCGAAGCGCCACTGCTCGGCCGCCTCGCCCCCGAAGAGGCGCGCGAAGTGGGCCCGGAAGGCCGGGCAGCTCAGCAGCAGCAGCAGCTCGGCGGGGCGCGGGGGCTGCAGGGGCCGCCCGCGGGGCCGGGCAGGCGGGCCCGGTTCGAGGCCGGCGCACTGGGGCGTGCACAGCCCCGGGAGGCCCCGCTCCGAACGGCCGGCGGGACTCGCGGCCGTTGAGCCCCACTGCACGTGCAGGCGCAGGTCGTCGCTGCAACTGTCGCCTGGCAGGTAGGCAGCGCCAGCTTCGGTCAGGGCCCCGCTGCCGGCCCGCAGGAAAGGGGCGACGATACCTCCGTGGCACAGCACCAGGCCTGGGCTGCGGCTCAGGATCACCCCGCTGCAGCTCCACGAGCCCGCCTCAGGCTGGCCGGCTCGGGAGGCGCTCACCACGCAGCCCGCCTGCTCGGCTGCCCTCATCGCGGGCCCCCACTGCCGCCCCATAGCCGCCGGGACCAGACACCTGCAGCTCCTCCGCTAGCGAGCGAGCGACTGCCCCGGACCGGCCCCGCAGGTCCCAGATGAATCCGCGCAGCGCCTCCCACAGCTGGAAGCGCGAGGCGCAAGCACTGACTCAGGCCTTCCTCGTCGAGCCCGATTGGCTAAGCCCCAACTGACCCGACCCGATTGGCTGGGCTTGTGCCGAACTCTGATTGGCTGCTGATGCTGACTCTTTTCCCCGTCCTCTTTGGTTCGTCGCGCCTGCGGGACCCAGACGGAGCAGGCAGACCCCGGTATGAGCCCGGCGTGTGTGACCGCATGAGGCGGCTCCGGGAATAGCGGGAGAGGAGGGCGGGTCCGTCCCTGCCCAGTCTCTCCTGTTTGTTGGGCTGCTGGAGAGGGAATAGAAATGAGGGCTGACGTGGCTAGACTTGTCCAGGCCATGACAGGACCTGTTAGCATCTGCCCAGGTCTAAGCGACCTTTAGCCTCTGACCCCCTAGGGCAATACAGACCAAGGAAATCCTTGGCCGATTCAGTATTTTGAAATTTTGAAAGTAAATCCTACAGCATCCACTAGGGGACACGGAGCTCTCAGGATTACTCCCAGGACTTGTTGCTGCCCAAGCCCCAACATGACAAAACTCAAGAAAACTGGATTTGCTCTAAATTAAATTGCCCTTTAAATTGACTATGATGAACAGTAGCTAAAGTCAAAAATTTTAATCGTACAGCCCTGGCCAGAATGGAAATAGTTCAAGTTTTGGGGGCCATACAATCTGTTTCAAATAGTCTGCAGTTGTTGCATGCAAAAGCTAAAGGAATGGCAGTGGCTGTGTTCCAAAAAAACCTTATAGACATTGAAATTTAATTTTCATGTGCCAAAAATAGCATTTTTAATTTTTTTCAACCATTTAAAAGTGTAAAAACCTTTTAGCTCACAGGCCGTACAACACACAGGCAGCAGGCCGTATTTGGCCCCTAAGCCATAGTTTGCCATATATAATTTAGGCTATCAAACCTTTCTTGACTTTTCCAAAGTATCCTTTAGGACAGAGAATGAACAAGTATGGTATGGTACGGGGCTTTCGTGATATCCCGAAACAGTCACCACAAGCTAGACATTTTACAAAGGTCTGCTTTATCACTGTATCACTAAAATACGTTAATTTTTATTAAGATTAGTATAGTACACACCTGTGTTAGTATTAATGAAAAACTATTCAATTGCTACTTAAATTCCATGATCTTTCTGCCTGAATTCTTTGAATTAATGCTGTTTGGTGTAGCTCCAGCACAAGACACGGACAACGTTCCCAGGGCTCCCAGTGACACAAACCTGTTTTGAGAACAGTTATCAGGCAGGACTGAAATTAAGCAGTCTTGCCATAGTAGGCACTGTCTTCTTTTGGTTCTGTGACACAGAAGATGGCTTGATCACAGCAATTATCTCTTAACTGTCCCAACTTCTTAGC
This sequence comes from Indri indri, assembly GCA_004363605.1. Taxonomy (NCBI): domain Eukaryota; kingdom Metazoa; phylum Chordata; class Mammalia; order Primates; family Indriidae; genus Indri; species Indri indri. The sequence goes on along the minus strand of RJWJ010005576.1, from coordinate 43,393 downwards.
AATTAAAACTTTCATTCCTCTCTAGAGCCCAGTGATTTTCCCTTAATGACGCTCAAGCCTCCAGCATGAACTGTTATGCGTCAGGTTTTTCTGTATTTACAGCAGACCACAGTACAGAAGTCCCAAGTCACAGCCAGCAACAGCCGAAGTGAGACCCCTTGAGTGCTAGGCTCATTGACTCACGACTTTAATCCTCTTGTTCCACTTTGCCTCAACAAAACAAACCCATTTACCTGTAGAATCCACGGCATCCTTATACAGTAACAGAGACAGGACACCCCCAACAATTTAATTCTTGGTTGAAAAGAACCTGTTGCATTTTGGTGTCCATTCTATTTGTCCCAGTACTTTAGTTTTGGGATCTCATTTGAGGTTTTCTAAAAGCAAGTCTTCCTAAAAGCCTAGTAAATGCACAAAGAACAGATTCCTTCCCCTATCTTACCAAATGTAGCGTTCAATTGATTCTACTTTTGTGTTAAATAATGCATGAAACACAGCTAAACTAGACTCAGCCCTTGCAAGCACGTTATCCTGTTGCAGAGATGATAAATAACCCTGGGTCTACACCATGTTCCGAGGCTCTCAAACAGTACTAAATCTATTACTTCTAATGGCCCAGCATTTTTCCCCCTCTGGTGGCAAAATTCAAGTATCTCACATCCACCCTGAAAGTTTCTTTGTAGATGTAGGAAAGAACTTTTGTCTCCCTGCCTCCCTCCCGCCCTCAACCCCAAACAAATGGCATTGTTCAAACTCAGAACTCAGAACCAATGCAAAAAAGAAAGAAAATAGCAAGTCTGTTTTAACTTTTTATTAAAATGCTTAGAATACAGATTGACTTTCTTTTGTAAAGACTGTTTTACTCTTCCTGAAATAGGACATATATGCACTCTGATAAAACAGAATGAAAAGTCTCAACTCATGGGAGTTCCCATACAAGGCTCTGATCCTGTGTTTGGAGCTAAGCTCCTCACAGCAGCTTCTTTCAGCTATCTTATTGTAAGAATGGTGTTCTGTGGGACAAGAAATAGACTGATGCTAATTGACTTTTCAATCTCCTCTTTCTCCAGTGGAATAAACCACTTTCACAAGAGCTGCCCTATGTAGAACCCATAGTTTTCTAGCTTGCAACAAAGTGATTAGGGAAAAATAGGGGAAAAAACAAAAGTAAGAAAACTAACACTGAAGCAATCATACTTCTCATGTCTCTGAACAGAGAAGTATGAGTAACCTTTAACCAGAGGAAATAAAAAGGTATGCAAGTTAACTACCTAGTTCATTCACGGTTAGCTAGATTTGTTCACTTAAGGCTTTAACACCCTTCCAAACCAATAATTTTGTCTTAATCCAGCTATGCTTGCTAATAAATGAAATGCATGCATTTCCCAAACATATATGTCACTGAGCCTCTGCATTCAGGACCTGGCAGTGAAAAACTATGCTTTCCCAACAGGTCAGTACTGATGACTAACAATGAGAAATCCAACTAAAGAATGACACTCTCTCACCCCAGTAATGTTATCCACAGTTTCCCTACCTCACATTAAAAAGGAATCCACTGAATTCGTTCAATCCTCCACAAATAAGCATCATTACAATTTTCAATTTTGAGAAAACTACCTCTAATCTTTTATTAAAGGAATAAAGATACCCTCTCATGTTAAGACCATCTCCTATCTTCTCATCTTTTACTACAAGGGTAGACTATAGATTAAGATCATGAAAATCCAATTTCACACATGGCACTAAGAAAATGGAACGCTATAAAAATAATCTTCATCACCCTAGTGGAGATGCTGATGCTTTCACACTGGGTGTTCACTGACAATAAATGATGCTGCCTCCAAAGGAACAGTTCTACAGGCAGTTTTTGAGTTAATGTTTTTCCTAACTTATTTCTAAAATGGAGAAAGGCAATTTTATACCCTCCCCACCCCCCAAAAATCTGGAAAAGCTACAGATGTTAACTTTTACTTTAAATACCAATGAATGAAACAGATAACTGATAAGGAGAAAAGATTTAAGAAAAAGAGTTCATGAACAGCCAAATCAAGACTAAATTCTGCAAGTGGAAATTTTAAAGCCCACCGAGTAAATCTTTCCTAAATTCAAACAAGCGTTACAATAACCAATTTTAAGTCCTCAACTCACAGAATTAAGAGCCCTTAAGCTGTTAAATTTTTCCTTTGTCCTCCTATTCAGAAAAATTTCCCCCTAGAATCTGTGCAAAAGTAACTGAGACACACCGGCAGTATGTGACAACATGAGAGATGGTCTCAACTCTTTCATGAGGTGAAAGTCACTTTTTATAACTCGAAATGAAAAAAGAAGGTGCTATAGAGAAATGAAATTTCACAACAGTATAAAAGCAAAGACTGGCTGAAATTTATAACTTTATAAGTAAAAATAACAATAACTCCCTCTGTAATTAACCCCTCCACAGTGAACAATCTACTACACATTCTGTGATGAGCTTACCACAGTGGAAACCTGCAACTGCAAGGCCAGGGTTCTGCCCCTGTTCTAGTTCTCTGTGCACAAGGTGATGCCACCTACTACAAGGCAGTCATAGAGATAGGTGAGCTCAGGGGAGCTTCTCTCCCCAACCTGCTAACTCAGGAGGAGTTAAGTTCACCCACCTGAGCCATGGCCTCCAATGTGTACCTGTTCATAAATTTATGAAGTATCTAAATACCACTCATTAGTTAAAAAAAAAAAAAAAAGAATAGAAAACTCTGGACCAAGTAAATTGTGAACTCAAAAATTAAGAGGGATACCAATTACATTAACAACACTTTCTTTAAAAAATAGAATCGCTTTCTTTGAAATCAACCGCAGTGGTGAGACGTGTTTTTCTTTTCAGGTGCCCCATGATGGCACACGGTTTTACCTGGCAAATTCTGCCAATTTCCAAGTCCCGGGATCCTGACCTGCACCAGCACATGGGGCGCGTTACCTCCCAACAGTGTGGAGAAGAGCACATGTCACCACTGGGCGATGAGAGAGTTGACAAAGACTTGGCTTCTCAACGCCAGACTTGGTTGGAGAGCTTTCCTTGTTCTATTAGAAAGTTCATGAGGAAGCTGTGAATAGGATCAGTCCAGAGAAGTAAAGCTCTTTTATTTTCACTGTCCAAACATCAGTCAATGTACTGGGAGAGCCAGCGGAAACCCTCGCCGTAGCCTTGCCTCTTGAGCACACTGCACATGAACACTTCCATGGGGCGGGCATTCAGCTCCTTCAGGGTCACATTCCCCTAATGGAGGCAAAACCAAGAAAGGCCTGTTAGCATCTTCATGGTGGAAAAGCTTAAAAGGGTGATTACAACAATCATTCCTTAAAAGCAAATCTAAGTAGGTATTAATTACAGAAATGTGGTCAAGGCCATACAGATGACTTCCCCAGGATTGCTTGCGCTCGGGATAGAATAAGCAGCACAGTTCTATTTCCAGCCCCTCTCTCTCTTTTTCTCTCTCTGAAGAGCATTTTTTTTTGAACATCCAACATTCATCTGGAGAGTTATGGCAGCAAACCAAGAAAAAGCCACTGGGACCCATGGAACCAGCATGCTCTTTGATGGACAAAAGAGGTCTGAGACTGTTTACAACTGATAATGGGTGGCATCAAGGAAATTAAGAATTCATGTGTAAACAGCATTCATGCAAAAGAGGAGAAACTAAACAAACTAAAAGAGAACTAAAAGACACAGGTAACTAAGAAGAGGCAAGACTAAGGAACTGTAAAAAAGTCAGAAAGTTATCACAGATCACAGAACAGGAAGATTTTTAAAAATTAAATATGCCAAAACCTCAAGCTGAAAAGATCAGAATGATTCCTGCTTAATTTTATCTGATCTAGATTTTCTCTCTCATAAGCCTGCTTTTCTACAACAGAGTCCTCCTTCCAACTGAAGCCCAATCAGCATAACCTGATCTGGAAGATGAGTTTTAGTTCTGGTTTTATCACTAAACTTGCTGTTAGACCTGAACAAATTACTTTGTTTCCTCACCTGCAAAATGGGGATAATACTCCTACATCTCTCAGCAAGCAGCACTGAGGAAAATCAAGTGCTTTGATTTCGATGCTTGGAAAGTGATATAAATGATTACTCTTCTTCATAACCTGAAATCTCCAGTCAAAAAAATTCATTTCTGGTTAAGAAGGGCTCTTTCAAAAGAGATTTCTCAGAATCAGATTTGAAACATAATTAGAAAGTTCTTAAAGGAGTAAGTTTGCCTTTTCTACCATTTCCTTCTGCCTCAAATACCTGAGGAATGAATCCAATTAGAAAATGGTTAAAGATAGAATATGCTCCTACCTTCAGCAAGCTTACAAAATACCCAGAATAAAACAAATCCTAAGCCTGTTTAAACTTTTGAAAGAAAAGGAGAATCTAGACAGCAAAACATCAAGTTTTAAAAGCTGTGAACGTCCCCTGAAGATTTTTCTCTTACCTTTCCTGTGGTCTGTCCATAAAGCCCAAATATCTCACGGAGTTTTTCTTCACTAATTGCATCTGTTCTGTCAATTTTGTTACCCAAGATAAGGATTGGCACATTGGATATTGTTTCATCAGTCATTAAAGCCTAAAGACAAGATAAAAAAATAAGAGCCAAGTGAGGAATCTATAAAAGCCCACCAGATAATGAACTTTGACTTCCACTATCCTTATAAGGCATTAAGTGTAAAGTAAAAATCTGATCTTTATATCTGAGTGATTAAAGGTTCATCTTGACATTACGTAACACTCCTGACAGTAGATAAAAGTCCCTTTAGTGCCTCAAAATAACTAAAACTTAAGGCTATTTACAAGGCAGACCTGCCCCAACCTTAACTTTTGAGCTAATTCACTCACTCACAAACTACCCTAAGGATATCCACTGAGCACAGTTCTAAAAAATGAATGCTCTGCCTACAGTCTCGAAGATTACAGGAAGTCCCCAAGTATTCACTGAGTGCCCAATGTATGCAAAGAACTATCTCAGTCACTGAGAGGGATACAAAAGGAAGGGTAAGACATACCCCTGTCCTCAAGAAATCCTTGGTCTATGTTCGTATTTATGTTAAAAAAGCTAAGTTAAGAACACAACATAGTGAATTATTCAGTGTCACAATGAATGGCAACAGAACATTAATATTAAAACAAGTTCAGGGAAATAAAACGGCAATTTTGGGCTTGAGGAAAGTCTTAGCAAAGATCCGGAACCTAAAAAGGAAGGGCAGCATTTAGGAGAAAAGGAAAAGGAAAATCGTAAGCAGCTTTGCAGCAGGATAAGAATTCGGGAAGCCACACAGAGTACTGTATGGCTGGATTAAAGCATGTATATGGATAGGCAGTGACAAAGTAAATGGGATGGGAAAGGATGACCCACATTATAGTACCAGTCTGAGGGGTTAGCTGCAATAGATCGTAAAGAGCACAAATCCAGAAGTTAGTGAATAAAATCTATACTTGCAGTATAATGAATTCAAAGAGTATCTGTGGTGCTCATATAAGAGATGATGATCCATCCTAAGGTAGAGCATTCAATGAATAGTGCAGGAGGCTTTTTAAAGAAAGAAGTAAATAGACCAGTGTCTAAATGATAATGAAGACAAAGAATCAAATCTGGCACAGAACTCAAGCCTGGGCATCTAGTTCTCACCAAAAGAAAAGGCTAGGAAGGAAAGCAGAGTTGAAGGGATAAAGGGAGAATGTGCTTTGACCATATTGGTCCCTACCATGTAAGTTCACAGACTAGTGGGAGAGACCTGTAAGAAAATCACTAAAGACAACAGACATTGGTAAGGTGGGGAGTCTAATGCAGTCTGAGAGGTCAGGAAAGCCTTCCTAGAAGTGGTTATATCTGAACTGAGGTCTCTAAAGGACATTTTAAAATTGACCAGCAAAAAGGGGTTGGGGAGTAAGTATAGGTGAGAAAGCCATGCAGTAATAGCTACTTGTGCATATTCAAGGAAGTACAAGTTATTTTCTTTGTTTGGAATATAGGTAAAGCTAGACAGTAGAAAGAAAGGAAGCTATAGAAATAAACAAAGGGAGCGGAGGATCATGGAAGATCTTATGTGGTATGTAAAAGATTTGTAGATTTTATCCTGAAAATGATAGAGAACTATCAGAGGATATTAAGTAGGACGATGACAAATCTGAGAAAGTTCCTTACAGCATTCAATGCATATCAGGGTTATGGTGGAATCTATAATAATTCATTAGTTTCTGGACTGTATGTCCAGATAGGTGGTAGGAGAAGATGAATAGTTCCATTATAGGAAAACAGAATCAATACATGGAGTTGTCTAGTAGGCGGTATCATGTATGAGGCTGGAGCTCAGGAGGGGTCTAGATGAGAGAAATCCATTTGAGAGTCATTGACAGGTAGGTGCCAGATGAAGGAACGGGAGTAAATGAGACTAGCTTGGGAGAAAATATGGACCTTGATTAACATCAACATTCAAGGACTAAGCAGAGGAACAAGTGCTTGTGAAAGAGACTGAGAAGTATCAGCCAGAGAGATAGCACCAAAATTAAGAGTATAAAAGGGAGTTTAGAGAGAAAGAGAGAGAATGGCCAGTGCCAAGAGATCAAGTAAGATAAGGACTGCCTGGCAGGCAATTCTACATGAAATTAGAGCTATAGATTTGAGAAATATACTTACAAACAACTTTGAGACAGGTTCAAATTGCCACGAACCAGAATACAGAGAGGCAGTGACAAATCAAAGAGAAAGAAGATGCACTCTGGGAGGCCGAGGCGGGCGGATCGTTCTGAGCTCAGGAGTTCGAGACCAGCCTGAGCAAGAGCGAGACCCCGTCTCTACCAAAAATACAAAGAAATTAACTGGACAGCTAAAAATATATATATACAAAAAAATTAGCCAGGCATGGTGGTGCACGCCTGTGGTCCCAGCTACTCGGGAGGCTGAGACAGTAGGATTGCTCGAGCCCAGGAGTTTGAGGTTGCTGTGAGCTGGGCTGACGCCACGGCACTCGCCCCAGGCGAGAGAGACTCTGTCTCAAAAAAAAAAAAAGAAAGAAGACACACAGGGTGAAGGAGCAGGGATAACGAAGGCAGTATTACAGAAACCATCAAGTCAAGACAATGCAATGTTGACAAAGGAGAAAACATGAAGTGACATTATCAAAGGATGAATGTGATCAAAACCGAAGAGTGAGAACAGACTATGAAGGTCTGGCAAGTCATTCAGTGGGAGCGTGGGTAGGCACAACCTGAGAATGCAGGTTCAGAAATATAAAGAACGATACGGGGAGGGGGTGGCTGATGAGGAATTACTTAATGGGTACAATGTATACTATTCAGGTGACGGACACCCTAAAGCCCTGATTTGACCACTACACAATCCATGCATGTAACAAAATTGTACTTGTACCCCATACATTTATACAAATTTAAAAAATGTAAAGAACTCTAATATCTTTTAGTGTTTCACTACTACTCATAAAGAGTATAAAGAGTACGCCAACGCTACTTATAAAGAGTGATTATACATGATACGTGAAAGGGAACACCATTTATTATGCTGGGACAACAGGCATACATGAGGAATGTCCTAAGCAAACTGGGCCATACAGTTACCCTATGATATAAACAACAAAGTTATTAAAGTTCAAGCTTAATTTCCTCAGGATACTGAAAGGCAATGTCTTAGATTTTAAAACATTTTCTTCCTACAACTAGGATTTTTCACCAAATGTTAAATATGATTTAAGTACTGGCACTACTGAGCTGTACTCCTTAAAAGAAATAGAGGCCAAAAAGGGGGGAAATATATAAACATACATTAAGCTCAACTTTGGATTCCATGAGGCGAGAATGATCAGCACAGTCCACCAGAAAGACAATCCCATTAATTGCAGGGAGATAATTTTTCCAAACCCGTCGTGCTAAAAGACAAATGTATAGTTTTACCAATTAAAAAACACATATTTTAAAAATGAATACCCTAATGATCAAATCTTGGCCAGGTTCCAATAAGATTAGACTCCCCATAGATTTCTCAAAGTCCTGGCCAGCAATAATTAAGTCAGAATAGAGGATGCAAACTGATGGTCCATGAGCTGAATGTGATTTCAGTAAATTTGAAAATCGAGTTTCTGCCCTCCTTGAAAAATTGCAACATTTGGCAATCCTATGTCTACTTACACGCATGCTAATAATCAGCTGAAAATGAATGGTGGCTGCCCATTTGGATGATGTCTGAGCTCTTCAGTTTGCCAAAATTTCCACTACTCCCCTCTTGCTGTCTTACACCCAATTTTACTCACTTAAATGAACTGGCTTGCCCCTCGAGCAATTTTAGTTTGCAACCTCTGAGTTAAAACATCAGGATACAAATTACTTATCCATATTACTTTAGTCCCAAGTTAGTTTCTAACCAACTAATGTGTGGGCTGGGTGGGCTGATACACATTTCTGCACAGCCCTCATGGGGGACTAGGCCTGAGGAGTGGTTGAATCTCCAGGCCAGCTGCCTCAGCCTCCCATATTTATCTCAGCATGCCTTATAAATGTTACTTTTGTTTGTGACATAAAGTGGTAAAAGTTGGGAAGCAGTGCCTTAATTGTATTACAATTTCTAAGTCGTTCATTTCTAGTCCTTGAGATGTGATAGATAAGGAAGCAACTCTTCATCGGTTAATAATGGTTACCTCTGAAGAGTGGGATTGGGAAGGAGAGTTGGGGGAACTTTCACTTTCCATATTTCTGTATGATTGAGTTGATACATTGAATCTTTACTGTTTCATAAGTTAAAATTTTAAAGGTATACAAATAAAAAAAAGAAATCTCCAGATGTATAGTATTTTAGTAACTTCTGTAAAATGGTGGCTAGGTTATTAGTATGTTTGTTAAGTAAATTTTCCTCAGCCAAACAAAGCCAAACTACATAACACATGAAGACATTTCCCTTCTTTCTTTAACAAAACCTGAAAGCTAAATTTATCACACTAAATAATCTACACCTCCCAGTTCAGGTATCTAAAACCATCCGGTGTCTACTCCTTCCGCATTGTCCAGATGGTCTTGGTTCAGTTTTATCTCACTCTGAATTTAAATGTCTAAGTAGTTACAAATCCTTTTGTGGAAGAAGCAGAAAAGACAATATATACTCATTCCTACCCAAATGAAAATAATATAAGCTCATTATAGGAAAAAAGGAAACAAATAATTTATAATCACTCCATCGAAACACATCCCCTGTTAATGTTTTGGTATATTTTCTTCCAATCTTTTTTCTTTACAGGTATTTTAAATGATTATGACCATACTACATTTCAGGATATAAATATTAAGTGAATAAATGTAATTATATGTTAATGAAATCAACTATAAAATTATTAGGCTGAACCATTAGAAATGACCAATATTCTATTTACTTTCTTTTTCTTGAAATAGGGTCTTGCTCTGTCACCCTGGCTGAAGTACAGTGGCATCATCATAGCTCACTACCTCAAACTCCTGGGCTCCAGTGATCCTCCCACCTCAGCCTCCCAAGTAGTCCTGAGTCCCAAGTAGTCCATGCTACTATACCTGGCTAATTTTTATATTTTTTGTAGAGACAGAGTGTCCCTATGTTGCCCAGGCTAGTCTTGAACTCCTGGACCCAAGTGATCCTCCCTCCAGGGCCTCCCAAAGTGCTAGGGTTATAGGCATGAGCTACCGCATCTGGCCTTTTTTTTTTTTTTAAGAGGCAGGGTCTCTGTCACCCAGGCTGGAGTACAGTGGTGCAATCATAGCTCACTGCAGCCTCAAACTCCTTGGGTCAAGCAATCCTCCCAAAGTGCAAGGATTATAGGCATGAGCCACCATGCCTGGCTATTACTCTTAGTTGTCTACTAATTATAAATATGGATATTACACTGAGTTATTTAACTATATATATTTTTAAAACCATATTAGATTCAACCTAATATAGTGTTTCAAAAGGAGACTTCTCAACTCAATTTGATAACAATTGAGTAAATCTGACAGTATCTATAGTTTCTTTTCCCTGCCTTCCCAGAATATTTATTCCTACATCTTAAATGTTTTACTTCTGCATCTAGAGTCTTGCCAAATGTAAATGAAGTATCCATTAGATGAAGATGCCCATTTTGTATGTCCTTAAAACACATTCAAGATACCTGATAGATATGTGAGAACCAAACAGACATAGCATAAGTAAGACAAAAAGCACTGATGAGGAAAGCAAAAGGGTAGAAGAAACTGATACACCAACTGTCTCAAATGAGTATATAAAATATCAACTTAGATCAGAGTGGTCACATGTAGACACTGTATTATTTTTGCAACTTTTGACAAGTTTGAAATTACTTACAAATGATCAGCTGATTTCCTACATACTTACACTCCATTGAATAAAAAATACAAAAGGGACTTGGTAACTAAATGTAATATGTGATACTGTGCTGGACCTGTTCAAGAGGAAAAAACGCTATGAAAGAGATTAGTGAGACAACTGGTCCCCAAAAAGAGAATATACAGTATAAAGTAGATAAAAATAAAACTTCCTGGATTTGATAACTATTATGATAATATAAGGGAATATTCTTTGTTCTTAGGAAATAGGCACTAAAGTGTTAAGGGGTTAAAGAGGCATAATATAAGCACAAATGGTTCAGAAAAAGTAAACATTAATATGTATTATTGAGAGAGGAGGAAACTAATAAATCTGGGCAAAATGTATATGTGAGTGGAGTTCCCTGTATTATTTATGCAATTTTCAAGGAGTTTGAAATTACTTAAAAATATTAAGTGAATAAAACAACTTCATTTAAGTATTATAAGACCCCATTCCTAAATGCAAGTAATTTAAAAGGTAAAAATAACACACTGCTTTTAAAAAACGGGGGGGACACAAAATGAACCACAAGTCAATACCATGCTTCCACTGAGTCGTCTCTTACCTTGCTCATGCCCACCAAGATCAAAAGTTGTAAAAGTCATTCCAGCAATTGTCAGCTCTTCTGATGCTGAAAAATTGTTTAAAAAAGAAAGAAAGAAAGAAATTTCTCAATCCAACGAGGCCCAACTACCAGTACCATAAGCCAGTAACAATGCAAAACTTAATGAAGCTTTCACCATGTAAAGAAAAGGATACAAAGCATGGCAGCACACGCCTGCAGTCCTAGCTACTAAGAAGGCTGAGGCAGGAGGATCGCTTGAGCCCAAGAGTTTGAGACCGGCTTGGGCAACAGTGACACTCCGTCTCAAGAAAAACAGAAAAAGAAAAGAATACAAGGGTGAAAATGCCCTTAAACTATTCTAAAAGCCAAAAGTTTCTCCAAGGTGTTTTTCTCCTTCTTGGAAGTAGACACGGGAGATGTGTCCCATTATAGGACCAGTGACAAAAGATGATGACAAAGTTCCAGAGGTTTAGACCTACAAGTATGTGACCTGAGTGTGTCCTATATGGAACTTTTTCAACTGAGTTGGCTTTTGGGACCTCAGTTAATACAAGAACTAAATCAACTAGGGATTCATCCTCCAAGCCTGACAATGATCTTCAAAGATCAAACGGTCACCTGGTATTTTCAAACCTACTCGGATGCAGCGTTGGAACGTGTTGGCCCAATCTGTCATCTTTGAGCATGTGAAGAAGAGTGGTTTTGCCCGCATTGTCCAAACCCAAGAATACAAGTTTTCCAGATTTCTTGTAGAGTCCTAAAAGGAAAAAATTGTTAACATAAATTTGCTCTCTACATACCAAAGGCCGTTTGCATTTAAATTGCTGAAGGAAATGCACAAAGTTTAAAACCTATTATATTTCAAGAAAATGGCTTTACCTAGGAACTGGAGCACACTGCTGAAGCCATTGTAGATCCACTCGAAGATGAAAGACATTATTAATGCTTACTACCTGTATAAAATATAAAAGTAGCAAACATTAGCTTTCTGAATGCCAGTATAGTTCCAGAGAAGTTACCTCTTATTCCCTGGCCCCGATGGCATGTTTACAGTCCCCTGTTTTCAGGCATAAGAAAGCAAAATAAAGAAGATAAATTCCTTCCCTCTTGAGACTTACAGATTTTGCAACCTGCAGGGAAGCCTCTAGAATCCTCCTATCTTGTACAAACTCCTGATTTCCTAACAGTTTTCAATCTATAATACTCAGAGACCAATCAGCCTTGAACTTATTGAGAAAGGCCACGTTGGTCTTAATATTTATTCTGTACCTTTCAGCTTTAGCATAAAAGAAAAGAAAAAAAAAGTTAAACCGGCTAGTTGGAGACAAAGCGAATTAATGTTTCCGCTGTCACCTATTTATTTGGGCATCAAAGATACCCAGATTTTCTGTCTTTTATATAATGGAATACAAGGGTGTTTTCAGTGCAGACAAAACAGCCTTCTATTGGAAGAAGATGCCACCTACGATTTTCATAGCAAGAGAAGAGAAGTCAATGCCTGGCTTCGAAGCTTCAAAGGAGTTAAATATCTACAGGCATACCTCATTTTATTGTACTTTGCAGATACTGAGTTTTTTACAAATGGAAGGTTCATGGTAACCCTGCATCAATAAATCTTTCAGGACCATTTTCCAATAGCATGTGCTCACTTTGTGTCTCTATCTCACATTTTGGTAATTTTCACAATGTTTCAACCTTTTTCATTATTACTGTATCTGTTATGGTGGTCTGTGATCAGTGATCTTTGATGTTACTGTTGTAATTGTTTTGGTGCACCACGAACCACACCCATAGAAGACAGCAAACTTAATAAATGTTGTGTGTGTTCTGACTGCTCCACCAACTGGCAGTTCCCCCGTCTCTCTCCCTCTCCTCAGGTCTCTTTATTCCCTAAGGCACAACAATATTAAAATTAGGCCAATTACTAACCCTACAATGGCCTCTAAATGTTCAAGTGAAAGGAAGAGTCACACGTCTCTCACTTGAAATCAAAAGCTAGGAATGATTAAGCTTAGTGAAGAAAGCATGTCAAAAGCCTAGACCAGCTGAAAGCTAGGCCTCTTGCACCAGTTAACCAAGTTGTAAATGCAAAGGACAAGTTCTTGAAGGAAATTAAAGGTGCTACTCCAGTGAACACACGAATAATAAAAAAGTGAAAAGGCCTTATGGCTGACATGGAGAAAATCTGAGTGGTCTGGACAGATCAAACCAGCCACACACTCCCTTAAACCAAAGGCTAATCGAGAGCAAGGCCCTAACTCTATTCAATTGTATGGAGACAGAGAGAGGAGAGGAACCTGCAGAAGGAAAGTTGGAAGCAAGCAGATGTTGGTTGATGAGGCTGAAGAAGCCGTCTCCATAACATAAAAGTACAAGGTAAAGCAGCAAATGCTGATGTAGAAGCTACAGAAAGTTATCCAAAAGATCTAGCTAAGATAATTGATGAAGATGGCTACGCCTAAGCCAATTTTCAGTGCAGACAAAACAGCCTTCTATTGGAAGAAGATGCTATCTACAACTTTCATAGCAAGAGAAGAGAAGTCAATGCCTGGCTTCAAAGCTTCAAAGGATAAGCTGACTCTCTTGTTAGGGGTTCATGCAGTTGGTGACTTTAAGTTGAAGCAAATGCTTACCGACCAATTCAAAAATCCTAAGGCCTTTAAGAATTATGCTGAATCTACTCTTCCTACAGCCTATCTGTTTACAGCATGGTTTACTGAATATTTCAAGCCCACTCTTGAGACCTACTGCTCAGAAAAAGATTCCTTTCAAAATATTACTGCTCACTGACAATGTACTCACTCACCCAAGAGTTCTGATGGTGATGAACAAAGAGATGAATACTGTTTTCTTGCCTGCCAACACAAACATCTATTCTGCAGCCCATGGATCAATAAGTCACTTTGACTTTCAAGTCTAATTATTTAAGAAATACATTTTGTAAGGCTATAAACTGCCATAGGTAGTGATTCCTCTGATGGATCTGGACAAAGTAAATGGAAACCTTCTGGAAAGGATTCACCATTCTAGACACCATTAAGAACATTTGTGATTCATGTGAGCAGTCAACATGTCAACATTAACAGGAGTTTGAAAGAAGTTGATTCCAACCCTCGTAGATGACTTTGAGGGGTTCAAGACTCCAGAGGAGGAAGTAACTGCAGATGTGGTGGAAACAGCAAGAGAACTAGAATTAGAAGTGGAGCCTAAGCAGGCAAGGTGGCTCACACCTATAATCCCAGCACTTTGGGAGGTTGAGGTGGAAGGATCGCTTGAGGCAAGGAGTCTGAGACCAACCTGGGCAACATAAGGAGACCCCATCTCTACAAAAACCACAAAAATTAGCCAGGCATGGTGGCATGGGCCTGTAGTCCCAGCTACTTAGGACACTGAGGCAGGAGGATCCCATAAGCCCAGGAATTCAAGGATACAGTGAGCTATGATGGGTGCCACTGTACTCTAGCCTGGGCAACAGAGTGAGATCCTATCCCTAAAAAATAATAAATAAGTAAGTGGAGCCTAAAGACATGACTGAATTGCTGAAATCTCACAATAAAACTTGGACAGATGAGGAGTTGCTTCTTATGAATGAGCAGAGAGAACAGGAGCGGCAACTCACGCCTGTAATCCCAGGACTCTAAGAGGCTGAGGCACGAGGATTGTTTGAGGCCAGGAGTTCAAGATCGGTCTGGGCAACATAGCAAGATCCCATCTCTATAAAAAAATTCTTTAAGAATTAGCCAGACACAGTGGCACACCCCTGTAGTCCCATCTACTTGGGAGGCTGAGATGGGAGGATTGCTTGAGCCCTGGAGTTCAAGGCTGCGATGAGCTATGATCACTGCACCACTGCACTCCAACCTGGACGACAGAGCGAGTTCCTATCTCTTCTCTAAGAAAAAGAATAAATGAACAAAGAAAGTGGACTTTTTTTTTTTATTGCCACTCTGATCCAAGTCCCAAAAAATGGTTTCTTCAGATGGAAATCTACTCCTGATGAAGATGCTGTGAATACTGTTGAAATGACAACAAAGGATTTCTAATATTACATAAACTTAGTTGACAAAGCAGAGGCAGGTTTTGAGAGGACTGACTCTGATTTTGAAAGGAATTCTAACGTGGGTAAAATGCTATCAAACGGCATCACATGCTACAGAGAAATCTTTTGTGAAAGGAAGAGTCAATTGATATGGCACACCTCATTGTCGTATTTTAATAAACGGCCATAATCACTCCAACCTTCAGCAATCAACACCCTCAGTCAGCAGCCATCAACATGGAGGCAAGACCCTCCACCAGCAAAAAGATTATGATTTGCTGAAAGCTCAGACAATTATTAGCAATTTTTAGCAAAAACAGTATTTTCTAATTAAGGTATGTACACTGTTTTTTAGACATAAGGCTATTGCACACTTAATAAACATAAAAGTATAAACATAACTTTTATATTGGCAACCCAAAGTAGTGTTGTGACTCACTTTATTGCGATACTTGCTTTATTGTGGTGGTCTGGAACCGAACTCGCAATATCTCTGAGGTATGCCTGTACTTTCTTCTGTCAGTGTGGGACTCACTCCTCTACTAGGCAGCTGCTCATTCACATTCCTGAGATACACCACTGCTGTCTACCAGTTAGCAACAGCTCTAGGAAATCAGTCTCATCAACAATGTGGATCAATCTCATCAATAGTCTGGATCAAAATGCCATACAGATGAACTACGTAGAAAATAAAATTGAAAAGCATATTGACCTAAATGAAAAGCATGTTTACCTATCCTTGCAAACAGTTCTAAAATCCGAAGTCCCCCAAACTCCTACTGGCTGGTACAATTTGCCCTGTTCCATTTACCAATGCTATCTCTTTTAAATAATATTTGTTTCACCTCTCTTGCAGATATTTGTCTCTACTTATAAAGAGGTGACATCACTATTTTAGAGAAACATGAAGGGATAAGAAGAGAATCCTTTCATAATATGAATAATCAAGTCCCAATCCGCTTTACAAATATGAATTTTCTTTAAAAAAGAATACCTGTTCAGGATATAGCAGCAGGTTCCTAAGTACATATCTTAATTAGCACTGATATTAAATACCACTTTTTCTGTTGTTTCCCATAGGCCTAGACAAAACTAACCATGATCCAAAGCAACTAAAAGGTCTACACACATAGGTAATAAGCAAAAGGACCTCTGAGTGAAGTTAAGAGGGGAGGATCTAGAGATCTTGGTAGTTCTTAAGGATTCTCAGTCAGCGCTTCCTGGTCATGCTGAATTTTTGCCTCATTATCTCAGATTTGGTGCAGAAAAAAGGAAGATCTCCACTTTTACTTCTCTCCATCAGCAGGAACATCTGAACACAAGGCTTTATACCAGATGTGACCAACTGCAATCAAACAAGACTTTCAGAACAGTAACCTGTAAAAGGGTTACCTACAAAAATCCACCTACCTTCATTCAAAGAATGCTGGATGAAGAGTAAACTAAAAAATAGAGACAGTATGTTTTTTGGTTTTCATCTAATTACTGGGTTTTTAACAGGCCGATGGCCTGACCTATAAATTTTAGGGCCTGATTAGTGCTTACTTTTCATGACTCTTACCACAGAGCCAAATAAGGCTTGGGAGTTTGGATGGAGGTACAGACTAAGCTTTTACGAAAACATACTAAATGAGGTTTTTGGTTTTTGTTGTTGTGGGTTTTTTTTTTGTTTTGTTTTGGTTTTTTTTTGCCCTTTTCAGTAATATTCAAATACATTTTGGAAGAAAGACCACATTAAACACGTTAAATAATAGTTTTGCCTGGAAACTTAACCTGTACTTCAAATAGTCCTATAACTTAAACATACTTACAAAGTTCCATGCTTAAGCTCCCATTTACTATAGATAAGTAAAAGAACAATGCACCTTTCCCCTGCACCTCCCCCAAGCCAGACATCCTTCCCTCCTTTTCTCAATCTGCCACTTGGAGAAGTGCAGCTCACCTTTAGAAAGCACCCCTCATTAGGGTCACTCCTACTCTCATCACTCTTTACAACCCGACATATCTATAAACATTCCTACTACACTTGTTTGCAGATACTTTATAGACTCTTTTTAAAAATTTTACATCACTTTGGAAGAATTCCCAATTAGGTGAATTCTGCAAAGGTGACAAAGGGAAAACCCCACACTAACAAATTTTTCATGGCAATAGAACTACTTTAATTTTCCAATTTATTTTCCCATGACATCCCTGTTTTAAAAGCCTACAATTCACCCCTCCAAAATGATCTATGGAGAGCAAGTAAAGAAAATTTTCAGATGTGTTAAAAAAAAATAATAACAACCCTTACTAAAACCCACAGAGTTGGGTTGTACTGCTACCCAAAGTTAAAGAAATGGCCCTGATGGCTCCTCTCTCCTTGAGATCTTAGTACCAACTAATCAGTAGTTTTACAATTTATACAGTACCTGCATATACCTCTCATTTCATCCTCACACCAACTCTACCAGGCAGGGATCATTAAGCCTCATTTAACAAGATGAAGGAAGATGCTGACACCCCTGGCTTAGCTGACTTGCCCAAGATTGCTCAGCTGAAAAACTAACAGTGCCAGGACTGAAACCCTCAACTTTTAACACCAAAGTCTAAGCTCTTCTGTTAAAAGCATACAAAATTCAACTCCAAATCACAAAATGGCTTAGAAAAACATAAAACTTCCTTAACCCACCAACTACACAAAAGATAATCTTTCAAAGTTTTCTTCCTTATAATTCATCACACCTTTTGGATGGTATTTTAATAACTAACATCATATTTATTTTCTATTCTTGATCCACTCTACCACCTTAAGGCAAGTTAGAAAACTCTAAAATTTAAGGGTTGTAAGCTATCAATAAAAACACCACTAATGTACCCAAAATGAAAACTTGCACATTTCAGGACTGATTCAAACAAATAGAAAGGAAAAGCACCAAACTGACCATCAGCCAATTAAAAAATTTACATATTACTTCTTATACATACTCAGAGTAACTTTAAGACACCATTCCATACAGATCTGGGTACGAGGCAGCTGGCTTTTAGCTAAAAAAAAGTCTGCTTAGCTGTGGGGTAAATGTCAAAGGTCAGCCCCATAGCAAATATCTCTCAGTCCCCTTTCGCAATCAAAGCAAATGGACAAAGGATAAAGGAGAAAAAACAAGAGCAAGGAAGAATACTAACAGAGACAATTTAGTGCCGACCCTCACAAATGTGCCCCTCGTTCCTCGGCTAGAAACGTGAAGAAAACACTAATCTATTTAAAATGCACATAAGGAAATGTTTCCATGCACAGACGAGACAAGGGAAGTCAGGTGGAAGGAGAAAATACGGGGTTTGATCCAGGACAGGAGATGATATCCGAGAGCTGACACGGGGGGAGCCCTGGACTAGGAGCCCGTACACCTGGTCCCAGTGCTCACACTTGCCAGTTGCGGGGCCTTGGCGAGCCTCAGTCCCTGGGCCTGTAAAATAAGGATAATCAAGGGCTTCCACCCGAAGGCTGAGAGGCTCATCCAAGACAGAGGAGATGAAGCCGTTTCGTAAATCGGAGCGCAAAGTACAGACAGGAAAACTGCTATCCGGCTCAGCAACAGCAAGATCCCCAAGCGGAAGGCAGGTGGACCCTATACCACAGAGGCCAGCAAGGGAATGGAGAAGACCCGGCCGAGTCGGCCCGTCCCCGCCCAGAACCAGCCCGGCGGCCCCACAGAACCGCCTGCGTGTCACTTCCCTCCCCAACCCCGCCAGGGCGGCCTCCGCCCCGACTCCCCCACCGTCCGCCCCAGCCCCTCTGGCCCTGGCTCCCTCCCCTGACGCTGCCCCCTAACTCACGGCCCGAGGGGCTCCTCCGGTGGCGGCGGGCAGCTAAGACCCTCCCTCAAGGCACACAGACCCAGCAGCACCCAGGACCGCCAGCTACTCGCCGGATGTACGTCACGCCTCCTCCCCCGAGACTTCCGGGCGCGTGCTTGCGCCCCCCACCCCTTCGTAACGACACGCCGCTCTGCCTGGTGCCGCCCTACCAGCGACGCGAGCTGCGGAGAGGCGGGCATAGGGCGGGACGAAGCGCGCCCAGGGGCGGGCCCTGCTTGGTCCCGCCCACTCCTGCAGGGGTAGGAGGCCGCGCGAGACGTGGCAGTGCCGGGGCCCAGCGGGCGGGGCGGAGGGCGGGCGTGTCCTGGCGGCCTCAGGCTTTCGGCGCGCGGTGTCACCTCTCCTGCGTTCCTCTCCCCTAGGCGCGCCAGGAAAGCCCGGAGTGACGGCCGAGGTTGGGTAGGTCCTAGGAAAGTAGACCTGACCCTGGGGCCCACCCAAGGCGCGTCCCACCAAGCTTTCCCTTTAAGTCACATTTTCCCTGCCCGGGGGTGGCCTGTGTTTTAGAAGAACAGCTGTTATTTATTGTGCGCTTTTGTTCAGGCAGTGCACTGGGTGTTTTACACGCTTTGTCTCATTTAACCCTCTTTACAGTCCTGTGGAGCAGATAATGTTACTGTCTCCATTTTACAAATGAGGGAACCGAAGTTCAAAATAGTCCGGTAACCAAGCCCAGATTCATACAGCTAAGTGGCAAAGCAACGTGTTGGCCCCCACTGTACTTCGCATGCATTTTCCCATTCAATTCTGAGGACAGCCCTGTGAGATTGGTATTATTATTACACCCGTTTTACAGAAAATAGTCGAACTGAAAGATAAATGGTGTTTTTAAATAGGAAGACTCAATATCATGAAGATCTCAATTCTCCTTTAAAATTATAGATGTAGGCCAGGCGCGGTGGCTTATGCCTATGATCCCAACTGTTTGGGAGACCAAGAGGGGAAGATCTCTTGTGCCCAGAAGTTCAAGGTTACAGTGAGCTGTGATCACATCACTGCACTGCAGCCTGGGTGTTAGAGCAAGATCCTGTCTCTAAAAAAAAATAATAATAAAATAAAATTATAAATTTAACATATTTCCAATAAAAGTACTAATAGGATTAATAGGTTGTGTGTTGATTTCTTTTACCACATTCACATAACTTATTACAGTATATTGTTATAATTGTTCTTTTTTATTACTAGTTATTGTTAATCTCTTACTGTCCCTAATTTATAAGTGTAAATAAGTGTATTTATAAGTATAATATATACTGTCCCTATTTATACCTTTATCATAGGTATGTGTGTATAGGAAAAAACACAGTGTATAGAGGGTTTAGTGCTATCCGTGGTTTCAGGCATCCACTGGGGGGGCCCGGACCCTAATACCCCTGTGAAGAGGGTATTAATGAGCGCTCTTGGCATAAATGCCTGTGGAAGGGAGGGGTTGGAAGTGTAGGGAGAAGAAGTTAGGGTATGATGAAGTCGCAAAGAAAAACCTCAGCTGACTCCACAGTGAACTCCGAATCTGAGAGATGGACCGTCAAAGATGCCCAAGGGGATGACCTTTCTGTTTGATCAGTCTTTGGATACAGAGTGCTACAAGAAGGGGGTGTGACCAAGGGCAAGGCAATTCCAAAGAGGGCTGACAGCTGAGGGTTGTCAGCCAGCACTCCTGGCATCTGGAAAGAATAAGGTTTTTATTCCTGAAAAGGGATCTGGGTGACACATCACATCATTCATTCCAGTTCCAAAGAGGTCTCCTATACACAAGGAAAACTAACTGTTTTCTCCCATTATACTCTCAACACAGAACATTTCTGGTCACCAGAATGGGAAGAGAGGGTGTTCCACATTAACTCATTGTCCAACACAAGTTGGGTGTCCTACAATTTAACTCAATTCTGACATGAACTGGAGTTAGTGCAGATCCTGCAGGGTAAGGGCTCAGTCCCACAAGACTTCCTCTCACTTTAGATGCCAATCACAAGCCCCAGGCTGGCGCCTGTGCTCCTGACGGACCAGCTGTAGATTGGAGGTTCACACCACCACCTCGTCAGGTTCAATCATTTGCTAGAATGGCTCACAGAACTCAGGGAAACATTTACTTAAGTTTAGCAGTTTACCAGGAAACTGTGTGTGTGTTTTTAACTACCCTATTTGTTTCTAAAATTCATATGGAAAAACAAACAAGACTAGTTTGGAAACAGGCTCTGAAAAAGAACAAGGAAAGGGGATCTAGCACTGTCAAATATTAAAACACATTCTAGAGCCTCAGTAATTAAAACTGGTGCACAAAAGACCAAAGAAACCAATGAGACAGAATAAAGCACAGAAACAGACCCAAATCTTTGCAGAAATAAAACTAAAGTGGCATCTGGTACTCAAGCAATACTCGGGGGGCTGGGTGGGCAAGCTTACCACCTTCTCCCCTCCTTTCATGCTGGGATCTTGGGCATTGAATTTGAATGCCACCCAGACATAGAAAAGGGTCAGGCTATGTTCTGAGGCTTCTTACCAGCTTTTGATAAACCATGGGCTGTGTTTATGGGGCTCAGAACCCCAATGTGTGCATCCTGGAGGCACAGGGCTGCCCCAGTGCAAGTTAAAAGCATTGGATCGCTGGCTCTGGTGGGAGTCTGGTTGCACAAGGCTGGGGTGTCCAAATTACAAGGAGGGGGCTTGGGAGGAAGGAGGGAGCACGCAGGCAGAGTCTCAGAAAAGCTGCAACTCTACCTACCAACTGGGCAGCCTTGAGCAAGTTGACAGATGTCCCAGGCCACCGTATACCCTGTAAAATGAGTGAAGCAGGCATTGTCGTGCATGTAAAGTAGTTTTTCCACAGTATGTTTTCAATAGATGTTTCTATAATGTGTTTTTAAATAAGTAATAAAAGAAGTTGAGATAATTGGGTAGTCAAAAAAACTTAGAAATTGAATCCATAACTGACATACCACTCCAAATAAGTTCCAAGTGATTCAAAGATTTGTGTATTTTGAAATGACACCATAAAAGTACTAGAAAAATAGAAGAAAGCATGGGTTCCTTATAATCTTGGAATGGGAAAGACCTTTCTGGCTATGACTGAAAATCCAGAAGCCATAAAAGAAAAGATTGACAAGTTCAACTACATAAAAATAAAAAACTTACATGGCAAAACTACAACAATGATGACAAAATAAGCAAACTCAAAAGACAAAACAAGTTGAAAAGATATTTAATCACATCATAGGCAAGTGAAAAATAAGTATGAAAAAGACTAACAGAAAAATAGGCAAAGGATAGAAACATAATTCACAGAAAAGGAAATATAAGTGGCTCTTAAGTATAATAAAATAATAGAAATATAGATACTGTAGAATACATGGATGTAGAAATTATATAGAAAAATATATAGAGATAGAATATGTAGATGCAGAAAATATATATACCTATTTCTATGTCTAGATATCTATATATAGTTATATCTGTATTGACAGAAGTAGATACAAAAAATAATAAAAGATAAATTTAAAACTTACTGAGATACCATTTTCACCCATCAGTTTGGCAAAAGTTCACCGGCGTATTGGTGGCAAGGCTGTTTTAGAGAAGTCGAGGAAGGCCCGCCAAGGTGTTATTTGGATGGGGACCCGAAATCACATGACTGTCGGGGTAGAATGTTCCAGGCTGACAGCAGAGGCCCTGAGGCAGGAGTGTACCTGGCAGGTTCCAGGAACATCTGGGAGGCCAGCGAGGCCAGGCAGGGTGAGCAAGGGAAGTAGCAGTAGGAGACGCGGTGAGAGAGGTGTGTGTGATCAGGAACCGTGGAGATTCTGAGGGTTTGCCTAACTCACGAGTTAACCGGTTAGCCTGAACAGTCTTGGGATTTCTGTGTCAAAGACAAAAGCTTTTATTACCTCAAGCATAGCAAGCAGCAGGAACTTCCTGCTTGTATCATTTCCACTTGCCCCCTCCTCCCTCCTCCCCTCCAAGTACAAGGGAGTGACACAGAGGAGCCGGGATGGACACTGCCCAAACGGTGGGTTGGCATCACAGCTGAGGAACCGAGAGCTTAGGGAACCCAAATCTTTCATTCATGGCTGTGAGTAAACCTGCCCGAACTTTGACTGACCAGAGGGACACGTCATTACACTGGACAGTATACAAACCTGTCCCCTGTGCCCGCCCCAGACAGAGACTCTGTCTTCCAAGGCTGTTTTATACAAACATCCTCGAAAAGACAGTCCACACCAAGGCAGCCAGTGCCTCTGCCTGAAAGAAGAGCAGAAATGCTAGAGCTTCATGTCTCTCAACAGGAGTCAAATCTACAGAGCCTTGCAGGCCCCAGTGAGGACTTCGGCTTTTATTCTGACGATCTGGAGAGCCAAGGGAGGATTTGAGCAGAGGAATTTTAGGCAATTCTTCTCCCCACTCTATTCTGACTCCCCTATGCGTTCCCAACATTAGGTAGATAGGCACTCAGAAGCTAAGACGAAAACTGAGAGGCAACCCCGGGAATTGTCAACATGGAGGGTATAGGAGGATATCAGTAATGCAGCTTCAGGGGAGTAATGGGGATGGATTCTGGAGTGACTTAAGGAGAGAAGTTGGGGGGTGGGTAGGCAGTGCCCTTGGACAATGCATATTAGGAAAGTGGCCGTGAGGGACGGAGAGAGACCAGGGAGCCCCAGGAGTGTGTGGGTCCAAAAAGGCCCCCCCCTCCTCAGCCACCCCCTCTTCTTTCCTTCTGCTCCCCCCGCCGCCCGGCCCAAGTCTAATGGAGGCAGGAGAGCACTGTTAAGTGCTATTGGGAAAGAGCCAGGAGTGGAGGCAAAGGTTCAATATGCAGCACAAAGCAGGAAAATTTAATAGCGTGAGGACGTGAGGATCTGGAGAAAACCCAGATTCAGGGCTTGGCTGAGGAGCAGATCGCCAAGGGAGGGAAGGAGGAGAGGGTGGGTGAGGGCCCCGCAGAAAGGGAGGGATGTGAAGGTCTGTGGAGAGAGCTATTTTGGAGGATGGAATGAGCTGGTTGGAGAAATGGACTAGGATTGATACACCACACCTGTCAGTCTTAGAGGAATAACAGGATTGGAAGAGGAAGATGTTCAGTGCTCAACTTTAAACCTATCTCCCAACCACATTATGTGGTGACTATCACAGTACGTGGCTCTAATTGTTTTTTCTTTTCCCAAGCCAGACTGTATCCAGCTTTATTAAGCATACTTTTCGTAAATAATCATGGTATTTCAGGTAGGACATGAGCAGATAGTCATTAACAACAACTTGCAAACTCCCTTCTTCAACGGACTACCAAAGTCAGAGAGCCACTGTAAAACCCAACGACATCTTCATTTGTTGCTCTGAACAGAGAAAGTT
This sequence comes from Indri indri, assembly GCA_004363605.1. NCBI lineage: Eukaryota > Metazoa > Chordata > Mammalia > Primates > Indriidae > Indri > Indri indri. Next base: position 19,233 of record RJWJ010005576.1, on the reverse strand, counting down.
TAAAGTAAGGGTTGGCATTTCACATTCACTATGTCATTTCACAACTTTTCACCAGCTCACTCTAACTTTTAAGAGATGAAATGAAAATGGCAGGGTTTCCATTCTGAAGAGCCACAGTCTGAAAAAGGAAGTGCTGCCCTTTTCAGGGACGCCATCTCAATGGTGTCACGGGAAAGTCCAGATTGCCTGACATACTGGTGACCAATTTGGAGGTCAGGTTTCTGCAGGTCTCTGGGCTAAAGGGAGTCAAGTTTATGTGAAAGGAGAGACAGAAAAGGACATAAGGACACAGGTTAGCCAGCGTTCTCCAGAGAAGCAGATCCAGTAGGATATACAGAGATACAAAAGAGGAGATTTATCATAGGGACTGGCTCATGCAATTCTGGAGGGTAGGAAGTCCCGCAATTTGCACTCTGCAAGCCGGAGACCCAAGAAAGCCGGTGGTGCTACTCAGTACATGTCTGAAGGCCTGGGAACCAAGAGCTCTGACATCCAAGGGCAGGAGAGGATGGATGTTTCAGCTCTAGAAGAGAGAGTGAATTCCCACTTCCTCTGCCTTTTTGTTCTATTCGGGCCCTGGAAGGATTGGATAACGCCCATCCATATTGGTGAGGGGAATGTTCTTTCCTCAGTCTACTAATTCAAATACCAATCTCTTCCAGAAACACCGTCACAGACACACCCAGAAATCATGTCTTACCGGCAATCTGCGCAGCTCAGTCAAGTTGACACATCACATTTACCATCAAAGGACATAGAAATGGATTTTAGTTTTTTCACACCATAAGACATTTGTGTCAAAGTGGCTAATGTGTATCAACATCAGGGAACCCCTCCTCCTGGGAATCGAGTCTCTCAAAACTAGAAGAGAAAGGTGTTTTCTCCCAAATCCATCCAGCTTCAGAGACAAATTAGTGGCAAATGCCACTATATTAGTGGCAAATGCCCCTTCCTCAAAAAACAACGACATGTTCTGTGAGCTAAGAACATAGCTTTAAAAAAAATCAAACAGGCTGGCATGGTGTCTTCATGCCTGTAATCCTAGTACTCTGTGAGGCCGAGGAGGGAGGATCGCTTGAGCTCAGGAGTTCGAGACCAGCCTGAGCAAGAGTGAGACCTCATCTCTACCAAAAATAGCTAATGTTAGCTGGGTGTGGTGGTGCACACCTGCAGTCCCAGCTACTCAGAAGGCTGACGCAGGAGGATCGCTCGAGCCCAGGGCTTCGAGGTTGCTGTGAGCTGTGATGACACTACTGCACTCCAGCCTGGGCAACACAGTGAGACTCTGTCTGAAAAAAAAAAAAAAAGAAAGAAAGAAAATTCTGCATTTTTATAAAACTTGATGAAAAATAAGAATTTCAAAGGACATAACAGAGTGAAAAGGCAACCTAAAGGGTGGGAGAAAATATTTGTAAATCGTATATCTCTACTGTCCCCAACCCCCAGGCCTAAGACTGATACTGGTCCGTGGCCTGTTAGGAATTGGACCACACAGCAGGAGGTGAGCTGCAGGCGAGCTCAAAGCTTCCTCTGTATTTACAGCCGCTCCTCATGCTCACATCGCCACCTGAGCTCCGCCTCCTGTCGGATCAGCAGCGGTATTAGATTCTCACAGGCGCTCGAATCCTACTGTAAACTGCTCATGTGAGGAATCTAGGTTGCACGCTTGAATTATCCTGAAAGCATCCCCCCTGCCCCCTAGTTTGTGAAAAACTTGTCTTCCAAGAAACTAGTCCCTGGTGCCCAAAAGGTTGGGGACTGCAGCTATATATCTGATAAAGGGTTAATACCTCAGAATATGTAAAGAACTTCTACAACTCAACAACAACAAAAACAACCTGATTAAAAAATAGACAAAGTATTTGAAAAGACATTTCTCTAAACAAGATACACAAATGGCCAAAAAACATGAAAAGATGCTCACGGGCAGGAGAGGATGGATGTTTAATCATCAGAGAAATGCAAATCAAAACCATAATGAGACACCACCTAACACCCATTAGGATAGCTACTATAAAAAAAAAAATGGTGATTTTGTTTTCCAAAGATTATCTCTCTACATTTAGGGACTTTTCTGTAGAAAATCCCAGAAACATGCTGATTGGCCCTATGACAAATGTACAGCCTCTAATAGCAGCTCCCATGGCTCTGCGTACTTTTCTTGGGCAGCTTCTCCCCCTTCCCTTGGCGCTGATCCCCAATCTGTACTCCTTCCTTCAAGCCTTCTAGACAATCTATCACTCCAGCTGAAAAACTTTGTTCCACCTCACGGAGATAATCGTTCCATTTCTTTGCCTGTCCCACTTGGCAAAACAACTTTCTGGATCAGCATACATCCTTGCACCCTGCTGTGACCAGAGACAGAGTGCTGAGAAAGAGGTTTAATGCCAAGCAGGGGATCCTGGTCTATCTGAGTCTGGCCTCTGTGGAATGAGGTTTAGAAAGAGGGGAAATGGCACAGTATTTTAAAACCAAAAAACCCTGCGAATTGTCTCTACCCTGAATTAGGACAGTGATCCTGATTGGCTGGCAGTACTGGGGCTTGGGAGTTGGCCAAGCACTGGTGGGGGGTGGGGAATGGGAATGGTGCCTGATGGTGGTTCGCTGCATTTGTGGGGTTCCAGCCTCAGGAACATAGCTTCCAGCTGCCTCTGCTGCAAGTGCGGTGGCCAGGCTAGTATTTGCACCCTTCTTCCTTCTGGTGAAATCTCCGTGCCATTGCCTCCATCTGAAAAGAAGCCCCCAAGAGGTCCACTTGGGTCAGAGGAAATAAACTGGTAGAAATTCCTGGAGAGCTGGGTGTGGTGGTGCACGGGTGTAGTCCCGGTTACCAGGGAGGCAGAGGCAGGAGAATCACTTGAGCCTAGAAGTCCGAGTCCAGCCTGGGCCATATAATGAAACCCTGTCTCTTAAAAAAAAAAACCCACAAAATTCCTGGGGAGATAACTTTATTACTAGTAAAGTGGGTGAAGAAATTTTTAAAAATCTCAGAAAATCGCGTGTGCTGGTGAGGATGTAGAGGGACTGGAACCCTAATGCATTGTTGGTGGGAACGTAAAACAATGTGGTCCTGTGGAAAACAGCATAGAGTTTCCTCAGAAAGTTAAAAATAGAATTACCTTACAATCCAGTGATTCCACTTCTAGTTCACACCCAGAATAACTGAAAGCAGGGTTTCAAAGAGGTATTTGTGCACCCCTGTTCATAGCAGCATTATTCACAATCGCCAACAGGTGAAGCAACCCAAGAGTTCCTTGACAGATGAATGGATAACCGAAATGTGGTATGTACATACAATGGAATATTACTCAGCCTTAAAAAGGAAGGAAATTCTGACACATGCAACCGCATAGATGGACCTTAAGGACATTATGCTAAGTGAAATAAGCCAGTCGCAAGAAGACAAATACTATCTGATTCTACTTATACGAGGTACCTAGATTAGTCAAATTCATATAGACATAAAGTAGAATGGTGGTTACCATGGGCTGGGGGAGGGGAAGATGGAGAATTATTATTTAATGGGTATAGAGTTTCACTTTTGCAAGATGAAAAGAGTTCTGGAGGCCGGGTGCAGTGGCTCACGCCTATAATCCTAGCATTCTGGGAGGCTGAGGCAGCCAGATCATTTGAGGTCAGGAGTCTGAGACCAGCCTGAGCAAAAGTGAGACCCTGTCTCTACTAAAAATAGAAAAACGTAGCCAGGCAACTAAAAATAGAAACAAAAAATTAACCAGGCATGGTAGTGCATGCCTGTAGTCCCAGCTACTTGGGAGGCTGAGGCAGGAGGATCACTTGAGCCCAGGAGTTTGAGGTTGCTGTGAGCTACACTGATGTCACGGCACTCTAGCCTGGGCAACAGAGTGAGACTATCTCAAAAAAAAAAAAAAAAAAGTTCTGGAGATTAGTTGCCCAACAATATGAATGTATTATACTTCATGCTACTGAATTGTACACTTAAAAATGGTTAAGACGGCACGTTTTATGTTATGTGTACTTTTACCAGAATGAAAATTTTTGTCTAAAATGCACACACTGCACTTGGCATCTGCAGCACCTTCAGCTTCCTGTGTCGGGTCCGTTTCGGCGTCTCCATTTTCTGCAGGAGATGCTTGCTGGCATCGGCTTTCCCCTTCTTCTCTTTGGCTAACTTCTCTCCCTTCTTTGCAGGGACCTTTTTAGGCTTGGGCTCTGACTATGGAGGAGCAGTTTTAGCAGATAACCTCGCAGATCTTCTCTGTTTGTCCGTCACCTTGACTTTATCTCCTTAGCATTCCCTTTGGCTTTTCTCTTGGGCTTGGTGGCCGGGGAGACTGGACGTAGGTGCTGAGTGCATGGGTGCAGGCTGTACATGGCTCTGGTCAGTCCCAGGGTCGCTCTAGCCTCTTCTTCATACTGCTCTGCTTTTTAATGTGTGTGTTAAATGCATTGATATGGTAAATGTAAACATTTAAAAATATTTAAATGTAGAAACTTAAAATATTAAATATTTAAAGTATTCCATGACTTTTGTGCCCGTTTTGGTATGTCTTCTTTGCGTCTCAAGAAATGCAAGTATCCCAACCCTTTCTGACCTCAGAAAGTCTCAGCCTGGGAAAGCCAGGATGCTGGCCCCTCTCCTGGGTCCCAGGACTGTCACCTCATGCTCTAACATCATGCCCAAAGACCAGCAAAGGACTCTTTACTTTACTCAATCCCCAGACATATCACTGCTTTCTGGAATTCCCTGCCCACCTCCCCTGATGACAAGGCATCCAAATGGAACCTTAAGATTGTTTGGGCCAAAGCTCTCACTGACAGTAGGCTGTCTCCCTGCAAGGGAAAGGGACTTACCCAAAGCCACACGGCCTGACATTCTAGGGCCAGGACTCTGATCCTGGTCACTTTGTCCAAGCTCCCGGTGGCTTTTCCTGTTCTCTTACTTTACCTCGGTCTGACCCACTTCCACCGCCTCTGAAAGCCCCCCTGCTTCTGGCCACTGAGCAGGAAGCAGGGGAGGAGGAGGAGCTCTTTTGCTGGCTCTCCTTGGATTATCCTTGGGCAAGGCTCATAGAACCACCTCACAGAGTTCAAGTGTTACATGAGATCATGTTTGTGAAGTGCTAAATATAGTGCCTGACACACACAGGAACGCAGCGAGCCTCCCTCCCCTTATGCTGGGAGGTCCTTCCTTCTATACATTGCATGCACCTCTCTCCCTCACAGGCCACAGCCGCAGTTGGGATTTAGTTCCCAGAAGGAACTACATATTTTTCCAGGAATATTTCCTTCTTTAATTGGTTAAGGCCAAGTCAGCCTCTGGGGTTCCAGGTAGGGTAACCAACTCATCCCAGTTTTCCCAGTTCCAGCTGGTTTGAAAACTGAAAGTGCCACATCATGGGAACCACTCAGTCCGTGCTCCTGGGTAGAGTGGACTGCAGAAATCTCCTTCCTGAGCACACCAGGGACTCCAGCTGGTCTTCTGAAAGCAGGACGAAGGTCACAGAGGTAACCCACTCTACTCAGCCTGGAGTCCAGGGAACAACAACCTGAGATAGTCATGAAGTGCTACTGTACAAGCAGGATTGTGGGACATGGGTATGATTTCTTTTGGTGCCAGGGTTATGGATGATTTGTATTAGCAACATGATGCATACGTGTCTTAAAAGTCTAGTCACTGGACACTTAAAATGGTTAAAATGGTTGATATGCTTAAACAAACCAAAAAAAGTCTAGTCATTGGAAACATCAGAGGCCCAAAGTATTGCTAATGCAGCGAGGCACATATTCGCATTGCAGGGTTAGTCCAATACCTACAACATACTACATTGGTAATGATTTGACTAAGATAATAATAATTCCTAATTGGAAAGCATTAGTTGAGGTCCCCAGCCAACTCAAGAAACATTGAGGATGCAACAATAATGAAACTATCTTTCCTCAAACTGCAGAAATTCCAACTACCTCTATATATGCAAAAAAGGAAAAAAAAAAAAAAACCCTAAATGGGGAAGCTTTACAAAATTCCCAAGTATCATATGACAGCTAGCTAGACTTAGTAGAATAATGAGTTAGAGATTGCAACAAATCCAGTAATATGCATGTTTTAGTGTGTGAATACTAAATTTTGGGTTATATTGGTATGTAACTCTTTGCCCCCAGGAAGCAATGACAGAGACTATTTGCCTCCAGGAAGCAACAAAAGAATTTGCCATTTTAGGCCAAGCTCACACCTATAATCCCAGCACTTTGGGAGGCCAAGGCAGGAGGATTGCTTGAGCCCAGGAGTTTGAGACCACCTGGGCAATATAACTAGACCCTTGTCTCAATAATAATGATAATAATAATAATAATGATAATAAAAGAATTTGCATTTTAGATTAATTCATTCAATATTTGTGAAACAAATATGTGAAGACCTATGCCAGGTGTTGGAAACACAGTGGGGAACAAAAGAGAGACGGGGTCCCTGACCTCATGGAGCTTACAGTTTTGCGGCACTTGGAGATGATCTCCTAGATTTTTAATGGCCCAACTGAGACCCTCTCATCCCCCAGATGGTCTTGGACCCTGCTTTGAGAATCTCTACACCACTTTGTACTCCCCTTCACTGCCTCCTATGGCTCTACCCAATAAACGCCTGTGGTATAACTGAAGAGATGAAGGTATCCAAATGGCATGTCATACCATGGCTACCCAGTATTTATAGAGCACTTATGCATTCAATAAATATGCTTGGATATTTTCTTTCTTTTTTTAAAATAAATTTATTTATTTAATTTAATTTATTTATTTTTGAGACAGGATCTACTCTGCCCAGGGTAGAATGCAGTGGCATCTTCATAGCTCACTGCAACCTCAAACTCCTGGGCTCAAGCGATCCTCCTGCCTCAGCCTCCCAAGTAGCTGGGACTACAGGCACGCGCCACCACATCTGGCTAATTTTTTCTATTTTTGGTAGAGATAGGATCTCACTCTTGCTCAGACTGGTCTTGACCTCCTGACCTCAAGTGATCCTCCTGCTGTGTCCTCCCAGACACACAGCTGTGCGTGTACATACAGTTGATTTTCATTACTTGCAGTAGTTATGTTGTTGTATAAAGTCACCCCAAACACCAAATCTGCTTCTCTCTGTTGTTCTCAGGAAAGGGAGTTTGTTTAAAAAGAAGGGAGCCCAATTCTCCTACTTAGGCTTTCCACCGCGAATCCTTCCAGTAGATTCCTTTGCAGTTCTTACTTAAAGAGATTGCACACCTGTAACTGAGGATAAAGCCCGAGCACCACACTGGGACCCTAAGGGTGCCCTCCTTGTGCTTGGGGACTCGTTCTTCCTGTAACTTTTGACCACAACCTTTGACTTTCTGTCGCTGCAAACTATCCCAGGGCAGCAAGTGAGGAGGCAAAGCCACAGCACGACATCCTAATGAGGTCCCACCTTGCAGTGCCACATCCTCTGAGATAAACTAAGAACATATCCTGACACAGCACAGGGTCATGACCAATCTTTGCGGTCTGCAGTTTCGGAATCAAGCAAATGTGGATGGAACCTCCCAATCACCTACCTTGTCCCTTTCGGTGGCCGAGAGGGTTTTTTCCCCAATGCATCCTGCTCTACTGCACTATATCAAAATCATAGAGGCAAGACATCTTCCTTGTTAAAATATATGAGGCAAAGTAGGAACCCACTACCTTGTTATACAAAATGGGGAGACTGAGGACCAGAGAGGTGAAAATGTCACAGGGGGCAAGAGCAAGCACACGGGTATCAGGACACCCAGCACAGAGCTCTTCCCCACAGTGCTCTCGACTTGAACTCCAGGACTCTGGTGGCACAGCCATAAGACAGCAGCCACAAACAGCAGCTTGCCCTGAAAGAGCATCTTTTCCCTTCCAAATTCATGAAAAAAGGGCATTTAAAACTATACCACATGTGTCTTGTAACCTACAAAAAACCTTGTAATTATTCACTCCTCAGTAAAATCGAAGCCCCAGAGCTTTGCCTGGTGTCTACCCTGTGGCTTTAGTCCCCCTTGGCACAGGCTGTGTCCCCGAGAGGTGTAGGAACACTAGTGTTAAGAACCACAAGTCACTCCACGCTGATGCCCATGCAGAACTTCTTTGTGGAATCGGGCAGTCGCGGTCCTGTTTGAAAAGCCACGTGAGAAGCAATCAGAAGGTATTAACTGAGTTGCTGTTATGGACTTGCACAGTGCTGGACGACCGGACCATCAATACGGCATGGCCCCTGCTTGTGAGGAGCTGGCAGACTAGCGAGGCACCCAAGTTCTGTAGTCATGATTCATGTTAACGAGCAGGGAGGAGAGAGATGCCAGGAAACAGACATGAAGCAGAAATGGGGGGCAGCGACTCTGCCCATCTCAACAGGGAAGGACAGGACGGAACAGAGGAGGAAGGCCCCAGGTACCCCGGGGCAGCATCAGGGAGCCACTTCTTGCATTGGAACATGCACACTACAAAGAGAGTGACGAGTCTGCTTGAAGCCAGGGGCGTGTGATGCTGGAGCTGGCAGAGGCCTACCCGAGGCCTTGCTATGCAGGGAGTTATGTGAAGGTGATCCTGCTCGTTAGTTTCTTGAGATGATGGGGAGTTAGCTACGCTCCCAGCAAAAAGTCAGGTCCCTTAGGCAGGGGTCGTCACAAAGGATAAGGAAATAATAGAATAGAGAAATAAAAGAATACAGAGATGAAAGTGCAGTTTTATAGATTTATAAAAAAAGAGGGGGTACTCGGGGGACCCCACAGTATTCCCGTAAACTGTGAGGCCCAGAATAAAGTCTCGCGTGGGTATTTCTAGGTACAGAGATCGGGAGCCAGGAGTAACAGGTTTACATAATAACAGGTAGTTCCTTTTGGGTTACAAGTCTTCCAAAAGGCTTCTACAGATCCCTTAATTAACTTTATCTACATGAACAAAGTGTTACAAAATCTTTCAAAGAAAAAACTTCTAAGTTCTAAGATGAAGCTATCACTTAACAGAAGGGTTAAACAGAGATACCGTGGCTCCATATTTCTTTATCTAGTTATTGTGGATGGAAACAGGTAGTCAGGAGTCAAGCAGGAACTGTCCCTTGGGCTAACTGCTTTTAGCCGCAGGTGTCTGTCTCCCCGGCGGGCACTCTGATCGGCTCTCATCCCGTGGCTCCATGCAAACCTGCTTTGTCGTTCGAAGCAGGCGAAAACCACAGGTCTGAGACCGCAGCGTCACCTTGGAAAGCAGCTGCTACTGACCTTTGAGATGCCCTCCTGAGGCGAGGCAGCTTTTGATATGCAAACTAACATGTTCACATATTCCTTCAGGGCAAAGCCCTGCAAAACTCCTGAGATCATTTGTCTCTAATATAGCAATATTAATCTATGGAGCAATATTTCTATGGAGCAATAGAGATGACTTCACGAAATTAAACCAGCATTACCTGGCTTGCCAGGTGAACAGCACAAAGAAGAGGAAGACCAATTTGTCATAACGGGAGTGTCGTGGGGCTAGGATGGTGTCTTTCACCCACATTTCCAGCCCCTAGCCTACTGCCAGGCCCAAACTAGGTCACCTAAACCTTGCTGGGGGTCATGTTCCTCATAGTAACACTTGGCTCCATATTGCAGAGTGAATTAAACAAGCTGAAGCATATAAAGCCCATAGCACAGGGCCCGACTTGTAGGAAGTGCACATATTAAATAAATGGGAGCTATTGTGTTTGCTGTTACTGTAGACAGACATTTGCTGGATCGTCTCACACTAATTATATAATATGAAACCCGCTGAGAAATCTTTCTTTGATCTTTGGCATTTATTACTGGAGTAGTGATTTCAAACATTGGGGTGTGTTAGAATCACCTGGGAAACTATGGGCCCAGGCCCCTCTCAGTTGACTCAGTCTCATTTTTTTTTTTTTTCAAACAAATATCTCAGGTGGTTCAGGGACCACTTGGAGAAAGACTGCCTTGAGCTGAGAGGCCTTCTGTCACTGGCTGTGCTGAATGGTGTGCATTTGATATTCTTTTTCTTTTAAAGACAGGGTCTTGCTCTGTTGCCCAGGCTGGAGTGCAGTGGCACGATCATAGCTCACTGCAACCTGCAGCTCTGGGACTCAGGCGACCCTCCTGTCTCCACTCCCTGAGTAGCTGGGACTATAGGTACACACCACCATGCCCAGCCAATTTTTTAAAATTTTATTTTAAAAAAATTTTAAATAAGGTATATTGTACGTGCTTTTAGAAAAACAATTCAAAGAATATAGAAGCTTATAAAGTAGAGGGAAACTCCCTGACCTCACCTCTTCCTCGCTTACTCCGTATTCCCACTCGCCAGAGGTAATCGCTGTTAACTGTGGTTTTGGGTTTTTCCCCAAGAAATAGTCTACACTCAAACAAGCACGTCCATTGATATATCTCTTTCCTCCCAACACTCTCTTTGTAAAAAATACAAATAGGATCATAGGATAGAGCAGGGTTTGGCAAATGTCTTCTGTAAAGTGTCAAATAGTAAATATTTTTGGCTTTTCAGGCCATATGGTCTCTGTCCCAACTACTAAATCTCCGTTGTAGATGGAAGGCAGCCACAGACAACTCACAGATGAATAAGTACGACTGTGTTTCAATAAAATTTTATTTACAAAACAGGCAACAGGCTGGATTAGGCCCACAGCCATCATTTGTCACCATAGAGTACTACAACTTTGTTTTCACTTAAATTTTGAACATCTTGTCCATATCAGCCCATGCAGTGACCTCACTCTAACTGCTGCATGGTATGGAGAGTAGATTCAGCCATTCCTCTATGGGGCATTTAGATACTTTTCCAGATTTTGCCATTATAAATAAAGCTGCCATGTACTGTGTGTTTGGTTGACTGTTCTGCAGAATGAACTCTTAGAGCAGAATTGCTGAGTCAGAGGCTAAAGATGAATTTAAATGTTTGAGATTTTGCCAACTTGCTCTCAGCCTTCTTTTCAAATTCAGATTGCTACATAACCTTGTGATGCTCATTGCTTAATCTTATTCCTGGTGAATGTTTTCTGTTAATGTAAAGGTTTTGTAATAATTAAGGGAAAGATTCCAAAGACAAACAGAGGCAACCGTAAACGATGTGGCAATTTAGTCACATTTATAACTCTCACTTTCATGAAGCAATTTGCCCAGTGTTCTTGCCGATGTAAAAGCAAATTCCCTTCTGCCTACACACTCCCAGAAAGCAGTAGGAGCAGCTTTTTCTAAATGTAAAGAACGTTACGTGCAAAAGCACAAGCTAGGCCCTTTTAGAGCAAATGCGCTCATCGGATTGGACATAATTGCTGTTAGAGCTGCAGCACATGCAGGCCTGGGCTCAGCGATGATGAGTGAGGAATTCTTGCTCAGACCCTTTGCACAACCAGCCAACGCTTCAGGTTCCCTTATCTGGGAAAAACGCATGGATCACACTCAGTGTTGTTGAGATCGCAACTACAAACAGCCTTCACTGCACACCCACTGTGACACTGGCGATGAGCAAGGTCCTTCACACACATCCCCTCCAACCCTGTGATGATGGCATCATCACCACTTCGCAGATGGGAAAACGAGCTCAGAGTCAAGTAGCCATTAATGACTGCGAAGGTGGACAAACTACGCAAATAACTCATGGTCTCAGGGTCAGCTGACCTGGGCCTACGTTCTGCCTCCGCCACTATTCAAGTGACTTTGGGTAAGTCACTTAGGTTCTCTGCATCCCTTTTTCTCATTAAAAAAAGAGACTATTTCTCTGTATATTAAATGACATAACATGCCAAAGTACCTTGCATTCTTGATGTTTCCTCTATCCCACAGTAAGACTGCACTTCCCCACTCCATTGAGGTCAGGCATGGCTATGAAGCTTGCGCTGGCCAATGAAATGAGAACATCTGTGATGTGTGTCACTTCTGGGCAGATGCATTGAACACCGGTGCAAGACTCCAGCATTTTCTTCCTCTAAGAGGATGATCAATGTGAGAAAGCACGTGTTAGTACGGAGGTACAATGCTGATGGAGGACAGCCATCCAGGGGCAGAGCCGACATTTCATGAGTGAGGAATAAACTTTTGTTTTCTTAAGCCATTGAGATTTTGGGGGATTGCTGGGCATAACCGAACCTATCCAGACTATTAGAATGACCTTGTCTGTCTTGCTCAACACTATACCCCCAATATCTAAAACGGTGCCGTGGCAAGGTCAGATCTCAAGAAATGCTTACAGAATGGCTGTTCTAGGAGTTTTCTTTTTGGCTGTAGTACACAGATAATCTTTATTTAGCATCAGTGATAAGGAGAGCTTTCCAAATACTGAAAGCTTCTCTTTGAGAGTTATTATGGGTTGAATTGTGTCCCACAAACATTCACATTGAAGTCCTAACCCCCAGTAGCTCAGAATGTGGCCTTGTTTGGAAATGGGGTCACTGCAGATGTAGTTTGTTAAGATGAGGTCACACTGGAGTAGGATGGGCCTCTAATGCAATATGACTGGTGTTCTCATATTAACACAAAGGGAAAATTTGGACGCAGACACACACACAGGGAAATGCTACATGCAGACTGGAGTTATGCTGCCGCAAGCTAGGAACCACTAGATGGTGGACTAGAGGCCTGGAACACATCCTTCCGTGGTACCTTCAGAGGGAACATGGCCCTGCTGACACCTTGACCTCAGACTTCTAAGCCTCCACAATTTTGAGACAATAAATTTCTGTCGTTCAACATATCCAGTCTGACTTTGTTTGGGAGACTCTAGCAAACACACACACATTAGACACTTCCTTGCTCTGTACAGAAGGTAGCACACAGAACTATTGCTAGTATCTCCTCTTGCACTAGTCCATCCCCTTTCCTTTCCACAGATATGGGTGGGTGATTCCTACCTAGTGGGCCAGTATGTGTGAAGGTTCACACACTGTATAATCTTCACTAGAAAACTTATTTCTTACCCTAACAGAAATAAATCACTTTAGAAACCATGTACTACAATGACTAAGGCATCATTTAAAAATAGAAGCACTTACAAAAAGAAGAGAAATATTAAAATCTAAACATTGGCGACAAGATGGCGTAGATCTGTTTTTGCCTGCTTCTCTGTGCAAAGCACACTATAAGCCCTAGAAATGCTGAGAGAGACAACTGAAGGAGAACAATGAGAGGTGGTAAGAATAAGGAAGACTGATTTGGGACCCCAGGACCAGAGGAACAGCACAGCGGCAAGGCACGTGCTTCCTGTCACCCAACAGAAGGCTACTCACACTTGGCACCTCTCAGCCCCCAACCTAGCAACAGAAGGCAGCCCAGATAGGCTCATTTCCAGTAAAAAAAAAAAATCAAACAATACAATTAAGAAATGGGCAAAAGACATGAACAGATATTACACCAGAGAAGATACACAGATGGCAAATAAGCACATAAAAAATGTTTAACATCATTAGCCATTAGAGAAATGCAAATTAAAACTACAATGAGATATGACACATTTAACAGAATGACTAAAGTAATAGTGACAACCCAAACGCAGAAGGGATGTGGAGAAACTAAACCACTCATTGCTATTGGGAATGTAAAATGGTAAAGCCGCTCTGGAAGACAATTTGGTAGCTCCTTATAAATCTAAACACGTGGCCGGGTGCAGTGGCTCATGCTTGCAACCCTAGCATTTCGGGAGGCCCAGGCGGGAACGTTGCTTAAGCCCAGAGGATGAGGCTGCAGTGCACACCGCTGCTCTCTAGCCTAGGGAACAGAGCAAGACCCTAAAAAAAACACCACAAAACAACAAGAAAACTAAACACATATATGTATCATGATGTATCATGTGATCCAGCAATTACACTGCTAGAGATTTATCTGAAAGAAAATTTTTTGTTTTGAAACAAAACCATGTATATAAATATTCAGAGCAGCTGTACTTGCAATAGCCAAAAACTGGAGAAGCCTTGATGTCCTTCAACAGGTAAAACAAATTATGGTACACACATACCATGTGACAGTACTCAGCAATACAGAGGGATGAACAAAAAGAATGAATTATTGATACATACAGCAAACTTGAATGAACTCCAGGGAATTAGGCTGAGTGAAGAAAAGAGGCAATCCCTAAAGGTTATACAGTGTTGATTCTGTTTGTTCTTCAAATGACAAAATTATAGAGAAATGGAGGATAGACTAATGGTTGCCAGGGGTTAAGGACGGGGGTGTGGGAAGGAAAGGAGAGAGGTGGGTATGGTTATCGAAGGGCAACATGAGGGATCTCTGGTGTCTAAACTGTTCAGTTCCAGTATTTCGGTCTAAACTGTGTCTAAGCTTACACAGGTGATTGAACTTAAGCTTATACAGGTGATTGAAGTGTACAGAACAAGGCCAGGCATGGTAGCTCACGCCTGTAATCCAGCACCTTGGGAGGCTGAGGTGGAAGAATCACTTGAGCCCAAGAGTTCAAGACCAGATTGGACAACATAGCGAGACCCTGTCTCTACAAAAAATAAAAAAATCAGCTGGGCATGGTGAAGTGCACCTGTAGTCCCAGCTACCCGGGAGGCTGAGGCAGGAGGATCACTTGAGCCCACGAGTTCGAGGCTGTGGTGAGCTATGATCAGGCCAGTCTGGGTGGCGGAGCTAGACCTTGTCTCTTAAAAAAACAAAACTGTACAGAACAATTGTATAGAAAAATATAATACACAAATATTAATATAAGCAAAACTGAGAAATCTGAATAAGATTAGTGGATTGTATAAAGTCAATGTCCTGGTTGTGATATTATACTATAGTTTTACAACTGTTATTTTTGGGGGGAACTGGACAAGGTATACAGAAAAATCTCTGTATTACTTCTTACAGTTGCATGTGAATCTACAATCACCTCAATAAAAATTTCAATTATAAAAATCTGAATGTTTATCACATGCCATTACATGAATGATGTCTGGTGTACAGATGAGGGAACTGAAGTTGAGGAGCTGGTACCTGACCTAAGGTTATAGAGCTAGTAAGATGTGCCAGGATTCAAACTCAGGGGTGTCCAGCTCCAAACACCATGAATTTAACCACAAACCTATTCTGGTTGATACGTTAGAGTATAATGTAAATGACTTAAGGGTCCAATTAGTTGACTAAAGAAGTAAAAAAGTAACTATTAATATATAACTTCAAAGGGTGAGCAAGGTTGTACTTTCTGCTACTATGATATAAATTAAAAAGCTTTGCTTTAGAATATGATGCCAGGACTTAGGTAATACAGCGTAGTTTCAAGAGTACTATAATTACAAGGAATTTTATTCTCAGGTTCCTAAAAATAACATTAGTTTTTGTCTAATAATTATAAAATTCAATTATAATACCATCAATAGAAAACAAACACCAAAAAGTATCCACACTTACTTGGTAATGTTGCCTTCAGATTAAAATAAAAATACCCTAAACCAAGTTTCAGCAAAATAATTTTATTTCCTAACACATAGTAAACATATACATCCAATATGTGCTTTTCTTGCACATCTATTCACAAATGACTCCCAAATTACAACTGTCTTCATATTTAAGCATGTGCTAAAGTTATCTTAATTAAGATATGAAAAATGCTTTAGACTGATAACATTCTGAATATACTGGGTTGGTCACAGCAGAATTTGCTTTCGTTAGATGAGTTCTATGTATTTAAAGCTTTGAAAAGTTACTACTTTTACATCTAATACTTCCAGATGAATAGGATGCAGCAATATCACCTTGTATTCCAGAGAAATCTCATTAGTTTTTCTGGTGATGGAACCACTTATCCACTGCATTCAGAGAAAAGAAAAACAAATCAGAATCTCTGTTAAAAAAAAAATTGCACCCAACATAGAACAAAGAATAATGTACTTGCTTTAATGGACCCTACCATGAATTACCTTAAAACAAACATACATACATAGAAAGCTTCGCAACAGCAAAGGCAGGTGACTTGTCAGTGTTTTCTTTTCGGTGTCCTTACTCTTGATGCTAGTGTATAGTGTAATTTTCAAATCTGTTTTTAAAGTGGCAGAACCCTTTTCTTACCAGAAAAACCTTACAGAGAATTCTAACATCTAAAGTGGGAGAGAACAGTTTTTTGGGTGACGCAGCCTGTGGCCAGATGGGGATGCAGACCCCGGCCCCCTCGGGGCTCCTCCCAGTGTCCCCAGGGCATCTCCACGGAACTCAGAGAAGTACAGTGGGTCATGGTGGGAAATTGCTATGACAGAGTGTGGCACTGAAGGTGGTATGTAGCAGCCTATCTTTCTTCCCACGTACACTACAGAACTCTAAAAATGTTTCTCTTCCCGCCTTCCTTCTCTCTCTTCATATGTATGTGGTATGTTAAAAAATATATGTGACATGGAACCTGGAGGACATTTTGCTAACTGAAATAAGTCAGGCACAGAAAGACAAATACTACATGATGTCACTTATATGTGGAATCTGAAAAAGCTGAACTCATAGAAGTAGAGAGGAGAATGGTGGTGGCCAGAGAATGAAGAATAGGGGAAGGAGACATACCGATCCAAGGGTACAAAGTTTTAGACAGATAGGAAAAATAAACTTTAGTGATCTATTGCACAGAATGGTGGCCATAACAAATAATGCACTGTATATGTCAAAATTGCTAAAAGAATAGATTTTAAGTGTTTTCACCACACAAAAAGATAAGTATGTAAGGTAATGGATTTGTTAATTAGCCTGATTTAATCACTCCACATTGCAAACATATATGAAAACATCGCAGTGTACCCCATGAATATATACAACTGTCAATTAAAAATAAAGTTAATATACATAATTTCCCCATACATATACATAATTTTTAATGTAATTTTACTGGAATCTTACCATCTGTTGGTACTGTGCAGGCAGATTCACATGGTGGTGGTAGCTAAAATAAAATATTAAAATATATCAGTCTAATGCTGAAGGGGAAAAAGCTTAAAAAGTATGCTGACAAAAATTTAAAAGAATCTGAACAGAAGACTATCCCAAATTTTAGGCTCTGAAAAATGATTTATAACATACAGGAACAATGTAAGGTTTGCTCTACTGCTAAGAGATGCTAATAAATTCAAGCCTCTTGACTTCTAATGATACATGGGAAAATAATAAAACTTTTTTGAAATAATAAAAAGACTTATGCATATATGATTTTATATATATACACATATGTAAAATATGGGCAAAGTGTTCTCACTGAAAAGTTATAATAGATAGCCACTGGCTTTTCCTTCCAATTTTTCTTATTCATCTCAACTTTGTCAGGATTCATACGTAAAGAAAGATAAATCTAAATGCACTGGCTTCATTGTTAAACTGTTCTTTTATCCTTGTACCACCCCATTTATGAGGCAGGAAAAAGTCAGACCTCATTTTCTTTTGCTTTCCTTATTTAATATTGTAAATGAAAATAATTTAAGGTGATCTAGTTCAGTCTTTTGGTTAATCCAAATCAGATAATTAAAGATAGTACAGAAACAAAATTATTGCTTTGTTGGTTTACTATCTCACAGGAAAGTCTTATAAACCA
This sequence comes from Indri indri, assembly GCA_004363605.1. Taxonomy (NCBI): domain Eukaryota; kingdom Metazoa; phylum Chordata; class Mammalia; order Primates; family Indriidae; genus Indri; species Indri indri. The sequence goes on along the minus strand of RJWJ010005576.1, from coordinate 1,722 downwards.
TTCCTGTAACAGTACCTAAGATTTGATAACTTCCTTAGTCCTTGCTATAACCAAGTCAAGTAAATTCCCATTGGTTCTTTTGTGGAAAATGGCCTATGACAGGTAATAGGCACTTGGATTACCTGGTATATTCTAGAATCATTTTGATTTTTACAAATTACAGTACCATGATTGACTAGGACCACTCCTCATCTTTTCCCCTCAAATGTCTACTTGAATATATTTATGGTTCTAGTTTCAAGACTTCACACAGTAATATACACATAGAGGTGCTCAAATATTTGTTGAAACAATTACTTCCAATCGCGTCTTGGCCTTTTGGCTAAGAAACAAGTACTTCCTCTCCCCACTTAGCACCATATTTTAGCCACCTGGTATTATCTTTTTAAAGGGAACTTTTACATACGGCATCCACAATGGCTTTGGCAGCATCAGGATCACACTTGAAGGGGCTCTCAGACACTGTTGTATTCATGCTATTAAATAAAACAAGGGAAGTAATAAGAAGAAATAGCTAAAAAATTCTCTCAACGGTTAAAAAAATAAGTGAAAGATGTTAGGCTGGGCGCGGTGGCTCACGCCTGTAATCCTAGCACTCTGGGAGGCCGAGGCGGGCGGATCGTTCTGAGCTCAGGAGTTCGAGACCAGCCTGAGCAAGAGCGAGACCCCGTCTCTACCAAAATAGAAAGAAATTAATCAGACAGGTAAAAATATATATAGAAAAAATTAGCCGGGCATGGCGGCGCATGCCTGTAGTCCCAGCTACTCAGGAGGCTGAGACAGTAGGATTGCTTGAGCCCAGGAGTTTGAGGTTGCTGTAAGCTAGGCTGACGCCACGGCACTCGCCCCCAGGCGAGAGTGAGACTCTGCCTCAAAAAAAAAAAAACAAACCAGTAAAAAAATAAGTGAAAGATGTTAGACCAGATGACAATCAAGCTTGGTTTAGTTGAAAGCCTTCTCGCTTAAACATCTGATAATTTATTTTGGCAAAGTACAACTATTCTTGCGGTCAGTTTTATTCAAGTATTTTGTTTGTTTGTTTGTCTTGAAACAGGATCTTCCTCTGTTACTCAGGCTGGAGTTCAGTGGCATGATCATACTCACTGTAATCTCGAACTCCTGGGCTCAAGCAATCCTCTTGCCTCAGCCTCCTGAGTAGCTGGGACTACAGGTGCTTGCCACCATGCATGGCTAATTTAAAAAATTTTTTTTTGTAGGGATGGGGTCCCAATATGTTACCTAGGCTGGTCTTGAACTCTTGGCCTCAAGCAATCCTCCTGCCTCAGCCTCCCAAAGTGCTAAGATTACAGGAGTGAGCCACTGCACCTGGCCTCAAATATCTTAACAAGTTCATATTTTTTATTTTTTTATTTTTGAGACAGAGTCTTGCACTGTCACCTGGGTAGAGTGCAGTGGCATCAGCCTAGCTCACAGCAACCTCAAACTCCTGGGCTCAAGCAATCCTCTTGCCTCAACCTCTTGAGTAGCTGGGACTACAGGCACCACCACAATGCCTGGCTAATTTTTTTTTTTGAGACAGTCTCACTCTGTTGCCCGGGCTAGAGTGCCGTGGCGTCAGCCTAGCTCACAGCAACCTCAAACTCCTGGACTCAAGCAATGCTTCTGCCTCAGCCTCCCAAGCAGCTGGGACTACAGGCATGAGCCACCATGCCCGGCTAATTTTTTCCATATATTTTTAGCTGTCCAATTAATTTCTTTCTA
>RJWJ010005575.1:0-67454 GCA_004363605.1 Indri indri | reverse complement strand
ATTGCAAAGGTGTGGAAACAGCCCAAGTGTCCATCAATACATGAGTGGATTAGTAAAATGTGGTATATGTATACCATGGAGTACTATTCAGCTTTAAGAAACAATGGTGATATAGCACCTCTTGTATACTCCTGGATAGGGTTGGAACGCATTCTACTAAGCGAAGTATCCCAAGAATGGAAAAACAAGCACCACATGTCCTCACCATCAAATTGGTAGTGACTGAACATCACATAAGTGTACATATAAGAATAACATCTATTGGATGTCGGGTAGGGAGGGAGGGGGAAGGGGGATGGGCGAGGGGGAGGAGGGGACGGATATATGCATACACAAAGGGTGCAATGCGCACCCTCCGAGAGATGGACACACTTGGGACTGGGACTTGGGGGGAAGGGGGGGGAAGGGCAACATACGTAACCTAAACATCTGTACCCCTATAAACAACAAACAATAAAAAAAAAATAAAAAAATAAAAAAAAAATAAAGTCATGGACTGTGAATCACTGCAGAAAAGTAAAGGAAGACTGCTAGTCTTTTTCTGCAGATTCAGAATATGTGACAATTTTACAGAAAAGTCATAGTATTTTAAGCATGTAGAAAAATAACATGAACTTCTTAAGGTTGGGGATTGGGTTTCCCCCTCATTGTATCCCAAGAACCTAGAACTATATTAGGGATAAGGTATTATAATAAAATACTTTATTAAGAAAATGCATTTTTAAGCTGCATTTTTTTAAGGATTGCCAGAGTGCCAGCAGGTTCATGAAAAAAAAAGTCTTTTTAAAAAATTTTGTGATGCTTTTCTTTGGATTCTAAAAGAAAATAATTGATTGGCACATTTTGAACTATATCTGAGGACTTCCTGGTGTGTGAGAAGTTGTATTCTTAGTGGAGCATAACTTTCCATTTATGTTAAGTTTTAAATTTTCAAATTTTGAGCTTTCAAAATAGCAAACATTCTCAAAAACTTAGATGGCCATTCATTAAGTCTTAGCATGAGTATGATGATATACCTTGCCATTGTGTGCCACCGATGCCCTTTTATCACCTACAATATCTCCCAAGTACTTTGTCTACAAAAGTGCTAAGCATCTGTGCACAATGGGAAAAGCTTGAGCTCTGGAATCAGATAAGCCTGCAATTGATTTTCAGCTCATTCATTCACTAACTGTGTGACATTAGGAAATACATTCTCTGACCTCTAGTTTTTTCTTATATAAATAGGTAATCAGAATACCCATCTTACTGAGCTGACATGAGGATTAAAGAGAATGCATGGCAAGAATGTAGCATGCAGTAGGTGTTAAATGAATGATAGTTAATATGAAGATGAAGATTTTCATACCTTCATTCTTCTCAACTGTTTCCAGAAAAGTAATGAGTTACTCTGTGAGAGAATAATCTGACAGACTTTTAGTGGCTCCCAATAGCATCACTAAAACCAACAATTAGTGATAAAGAGAATGAGATTTTTGAGTCAAAAATTTAATGAACCCTGCATTAAATTTCATCTAAGGCACTAATTTGGGGCAAGTTATTTAAACTTCCCAAGCATCACTTTCCATCTAAAAATGATAATAATAATGTACCTCATAAAGTTGTTTTGAGGTCTAACATGATGTTATAGGTAAATTGTTTTGCAGAGTACTAGAACATAGTAAATGCTCAAGACAACCATTTAAACCAATTGGTCATGTGCAAGAACGCTCTCAACAATCGTGACATAGAGTTATTTATCTTCTTTGTGGTTCACCAGCCATCCCTAACTTGACTTTTTGAAAGATAACCTAACATCATGCTTAACAAAAGCAATGGTTCTCAAATCAGCTTGCTAGGTTTGACTTCTAAGACAGGTAATTCACTACCTCTGTCTCAACTTTCTCATTTGTAAAATGGGAGTGACTAATGGTACCAATCCCTTTCAAGTGTTAAAAGAATTAAATCAGATAATATGTTGAAAACCCCTAGTACATTGCCACTCACGTGAATGTTCAATAAAGACACAAGTATTTTAATCTGGAAACTAAGTTATTATAATCTCCTTTTATATGTCTACTTGAACTCTGTATCACTATATTTTTTTTAATCAGTTTTGGTAACATCAGTAAAAATGGTAGATTAACAACTTCTGAAAGTTTGCCCATCCATAAAATCAACAGCAATAGCAACAAAACAAAACAAAAAAATGATCAGAATCAAGTTTTTCAAAACTTTGGAAATTAGCCAAAGGTTTGCAGCAGACTGGGTAGCATTTCGTCAAGAGAATAGCTGACTATCAGGAATACAATGAGCTTAGTGGTGTTTTAACTTGCTCTAGTCCCATCTCCAATTCTTCAGCGCAGTGGTAGCCTTGAAAGTAACAGCTTGTGTTGCCAGTACTGTAAGGAGAAGAATCAATCTCATTATTTGAACTCACTCAAACTCACCTAGTGCTAAACACCTCTTCCTTGTGGATGAAGTGGATTGGAGGGCTTTCTCCAATGTTTTTTCTTGTTTGTTTGTTTGTTTTGTTTTTGAGACAAAATCTCAGTCTTTTTGCCCGGGCTAGAGTGCCATGGCCGTTGCTCCTGGGCTCAAGAAATCCTCCTGCCTCAGCCTTCCAAGTAGCTGGGACTACAGGCATGCACCACCATGCCCGGCTAATTTTTTCTATATATTTTTAGTTGTCCGATTAATTTCTTTCTATTTTTAGTATAGACGGGGTCTCGCTCTTGCTCAGATTGGTCTTGAACTCCTGAGCTCAAACAATCCACCCGCCTCGGCCTCCCAGAGTGCTAGGATTACAGGCATGAGCCACCGCACCCGGCCTCTCCAATGTTTTAATGTCACTAATGAGCCAAAGAAGAAATCGTAAAGGGTATTGGAAAATGCTTGAGTTAAACAAAAACCAAAACTCAACATACCAAAATGGTATGCAGAGAAAGTAGAGCTTAGAGGGAAATCTATAGCTGTAAACACTTAACATTAGAAAAGAAGAGAGATTTTAAATAAATAAGCCTAAATATCTACCTTAAGAAATTAAGAAAAGAAAAGCAAACTAAATTAAAAATTAGAAAAAGAAAGGAAATAATAAAGACAAGAGAGGGGAAAAATAAGTCAATTTGGTGAAAAACATTTTTAAACGGCACATTTATTTTTGGCACAGTGTGAGCAAAACATGGTTGATTGAATGTGATTTAATCTTTCACTTTTCTCTTGTCTGTTTTGGCATCATCCAGAGACATCTATAAGAAATGTAAAGCAACGAGATTAACTAGATCAGGAGGGACAAAAAAAGTCTGCTTTTTTTCCCCAGCTGGAATGTATTTTGCCACTAAGTACAAGTCACTTGCATTTTAGGCTTAAGCAACCTGCATCACAGTCTTGGATAAATGGTTTATGATAGATGTACACTAATAAGGGCCCCTTGTCTATCTTTGTCTTGTGGGGAAGGATTAGGAAAATATTGTTAATATGTTACTTCATTCAAATTATTTAAAACAATTTCATAAGAGTTGCTACTGTCATATTTTTTTTTTATTTCAGGGTATTATGAGGGTACAAACATTATGATTACATTTTATGTCTTTGCCTCACCCAAGCCAGGGTCAGAGGCATGCCCTTCTCCTCTACAGTGCTCCCCATGTCCTTTAGTTGCGGGTTTACCCCGCCCCATCCCCATAATCCCTGGAGAGTATTATTGCCATGTGAGCACCCTGGCATTCATCAGTTAGTACCAATTTGATGGTGAGTACAAGTGGATCCCGTTCTTGTGGTACCTCACTTTGGATAATGGGCTTACGTTTAATCCAAGAAAGTATAAGAGGTGCTAGATCACTGTCGTTTCTTATGATTGAGTAATATTCCATTGTATACATATACTGGATTTTAATAATCTACTCATAAATTGACAGGCAAATGTATTATAAAGTTTCTTTCCCGTGCATAATATTTTTCAGTTTATTAAGTACTCTAAATTGCACGATTTCACTCAATGATGCCACGCCATTAGACTTCTACAAAATATACAAAAGTGCTTCTACAAAGTATTCTGTTTAACTATTGTGAGCCACAAATATAGAGACCAAATATATAATCTCTTTATTATTTAGTTAATAATTCTTTAATTAATCATTCAAATTTCCCTTGACTTATTAGAAAGAATCTTACCGGTTCTCACCAAGGCTTATTTTCCTCTGTCCTTTAATTGTTCAGGAATCCCAGGGTTAACCTATTCCAAAGATAAATCAGCTTCTTCCTGACAGGTGTAGAAGAATCCAGAGACTGGTGAAAGTTCTATTGCTGTCCTTGTTCAAGCAGAAGCCTGCACAGTCCTTCGGAAACTTGTCAACATGATAATATCAGGTCCATACACTTACATAGCTCCTAATGTGATACCAATTACAGACTCCAAATTGTAATTCTTTTAGTGCACACTTACATATACAGTTAGTATTACACAAAACTAATCTCTGGCTTAATGTTTGGATTCAGAGCACTACCAGAAGTAGTCACAGTCAAATCAGCACTTACTCTTAGTTACTCAGGTTACTCAAGCTTAGATTTTCTGCTTCCCAAAGGTGATGTTATTCCAAGAATCTTATTAAACTTGCCTGCTACCAATCTTGGTTGAAGCTCTGTAGTTCACTCAAATAAATCTGCTTAACACTGAAATAAAAAACACCTATTCTTGAGAGTCCTCAAGTTCTTGGTTATATATTTCAAGCGGATAGAGGCTAGCCCATGGGCCAATAGCATATCTTTTTAAAAAATGTTTTGCTGATTAAAATATTATTTACACAGCAACTTCCAAGGCAAGAATTTTAAATAAAAAGATCCTTTTATCTGAAATGAGAGAAGGGGAAAGTATTATCCATTTGCTCCCAAGTAGACCCTTGGATTTTTAGACCGAGTTCCTTCTCTACTTCCCATTTAGCAATTTTACACACCAGGACTCAGGAGCTATGACCTTGCTCATGTTACAAAAGGGACTGTCAAGAGCTAGTCTCCATATATAAGACCATTTAAAAGGCTCCTAAATAAGAAGTTATGTTTCGTATAAACTGAAATCTCAATCCACAGACATAAGAAGCTGTGATATGTTAAAGGTCTCTTTTAAAAGGAGCCCTTTATTAAAAATCCCTGCCTCAGCAGTAATTTTTAGAAGGCACTGTCTACCCTCTAGAAATACATTATCCAAGATCTCAACAGCTATCAAAAATAGATTTTGCATTTATAGGTCTTCAACAAGTCTTTTATACTTTGTTGGATTCCCCCTCCCAAAATTTATTCACTCAAAATAAAGGAGTTTACTATAAACTATATATCCAGAGATATAAAGCTGAAATGGACTTGCCCATAAGAAATTCCCATTTTAGTAGGCATGTCAAAAAATGACTAGAAGGCTGTATATTAATAATATGTGCTTTAATGGAACTATGAACAGAGTGCAGAGGAAACACGCAGAGTGGCTATCTACCTGCAAGAAAGTGTTAGAGCAGAGACAAGATTGGAGCTGGTTCTAAGACAGGTGTGAGCATTGCCAGACTCCCCATCTGCCACCATTAATTATCAGGATTGCTTTGTTTGATCATATGTTATTCAGCACTGTCCTCTTCTTGCCACAAATCTCCCCTACGGAAGCTAGAGATAGCTTTGGGAATAGACAAAATAATTCCGCTGGGCTTATTAATAGAGAGTCAACCATAACCCACTATAAGGGGAAAGGGATAGAGTTAAGGGTGAAGGAGACAGGTTGCAGGCTAAATCTAGAAAGCTAGGTCCTTCTGTGTGCAGGCATCAGGATCAAAGTTGTATTCAAGGGAATTATGAAGTCAGGTTTGATTTTTAGAAAGATAATCATCTAGACAATGTGGGAGATGGACTAAAATTGGAAGGAATAGTGATAGGAAAGTCAGTTAGCAGAGTGTTTCAAATGAGGCAAGGGAAAACAGAGACATTGGCCAGATAATAGTAATATTAACATGAAAAGGCAATTGGATTCAAAATTCTATGAATTGGATGACATAGGATTTGGTGGCAGTCTCAGTGACGTGGGGAAATGAAGAGGAGTCTATCTTGGACAAGGTGGTGGATACTACTCCAGGATACTAAGTAAAAGATAAAGAGCAGATTATGAAGGATGGTGGGGCATGTATTGTTAGACACATTGTTAAGTTTTAGTTGCTGGAGTGAGACCCTAATGGCACACAGTAGGAAATTAAAAATATGAATCTGGAGCTTCTATGTAAAATTTGGACCTAGAGATCCAAATGTAAGGAATCACTGGTATAAATATAGTCATGCCTGTTTAGGAGAAAACATAGAAAGGGAATTTGGAGTGAGGAAAGTAGAAGGCCCAGGAGAAAATCTAGGGAACAACAATTAAAAGTGTCAGGAAAAAAAAAATCCAATGAAGGGAATTGAACATCTCTAATTAGTAATGTTAGAAAATGAATTTTCTCTCTAAAATGATTGTTTATTCATTGATTAAATTATTCTACAAAATTCATTATATGCATGCTGGGTACTTGCTAGGGCTCGAAATAAAATTATGCATAAACAAAAGACATTTACTGTTCATACAAAGTTTGCATAAGAGAGGTAATATGTGTCTGCAAGAAAATAATGAGCTCATGTTTGAATAGTCTTAAGTGTAATGAAAAATAAAAAGACATTTATAAAAATATTAAAAGACTGGACAAGAAAATAGAGGTTTCTCAAGAGACAGAAGAGGAGGAGGAGGAAAGAACAAAGAATTAAAGAAAAAGAAACAATACAGAAGTAGAAGAACCAGGAAAAATCAGTCTCTAGAATATGAAGGAATAAAAAGCCTTTCATGAAATATTGTGGTAATGAAAACAGTCAGTGGGATTTGCTAAGGTGGAGGTTATTGGTGACTTTAGAGAGTGGTTATAATAAAGACAGGGTAAAAATGCAACTTATTGCAATGAAGGACAAAAGAAAAACATGGTGATTGGATATAAGCATTTATTTCTACACATTCCTGAACTGATATTAAAGTGATTTTTAAAGAGGCATAAACACTTAGTGACTGAGAGAATATGGTAGAATGACAGCACCAATATTTGGTGACTAGAAAAATATTCAATGAGTGGCAATAATTGAGCTGATTGGAGAAAGTTAAAACCAAAGTGACTGGTTGCACAGAAGTTTAAAAAATTGATGTGATTTCTAGATTTGACTATTAATCCACAAAAAAATGCAGGAGAGAGATGGGCATGTTGAATAACAACATAAGGGTACCCTTAGCAAAATAAAGAATGTGGATAATTTTGTAACAAAATCAGTCTTATTTCTTTAACAAACAAATACCAATAAGTAAAATGGATGTGGAAGAAACAGTTACAGATTAAGAGAAAATTAACAGACATGTGTGGGATATGTCTAGAGCCAGAGTTGGACAAACTGTTAACCTCCCTCATGAGATGATTTGGGAAATTTGAACATTGACTAGGTATCTTATAGCGTTATTGTTTATTTTGTGGATGTGTGATTGGTACTGTACTTAATGTTTCTAAAAGTTTATCTATTAGAGTAACATACTCTGTTACTGATTGAAACGAATTTGTGATTTCCTTTAAAGTAATCCAATAGTTTTGGTGGTGGAGTTGGGGAAGGACAGGGTTTGGCATATATAGATGAAACAAGATTAGCTGTATGTTGATGATTGTTAAAACTGGGTAATTTGGAGATGGGATTTTTCATATTTTTCTCTCTATGCTTGTTATTGAAATTTTTATCATGAGAGGTTTTAAGGAAAAATCAAGTAAAATTTTATGATGTATACTGAAAAAATTGAGAGATGATAAGGAATTAATTGGGTTATTTCTCTTTCTTCAAAAAGATCACTCTAAACCAATGGAATGAATATGAAATAGTGACAAAGTTAGGTTTAGTTATTTATTCATTCACATAATATTTACTGCAGTCTAGGCAATGTGCTAGATGGGAAGAATATAAATAAGACAGTTTATAAGAAAGCACATAATTCAAAGAAATATGTTCTTTTAAAAGTCATTGCAATTAGAAAACAAAATAAATTGCTGTGTGCTAAACTTTAAGAGATGCCAGTGTAGAATCTAGAATTGTCCTATCCAGTGTGTTAAACACTAGTCATATTTGGCTATTGAACATTTGAATGTGGCCAGTGAGGAACATTTCATTTTATTTTTTATTTATTCAAATTTTAAAACTTAAAGCATGTCAAATAGTTTAGTGTTAAACAATTTTATTATTTTGATAGTGCTTTCACTTTAACCATTGTACCATGTAAGATATTATTGTTGTATTTTACTGCACATGTTGGGAACATGCACCATTTCTAATATTACTCATAAGCCTATCACCAGTCTAGTTGCTGTCTCCAGATTGATTCAATTTGAATATTTCTCTATGCACTGATGTGAAATTTTAATGTGTTCATTTTAATATTTCATGTAGGCAACAGGAGTTGCGACAGTATCTATGCATATTGTAATTGATAAATAAATTGAAATATTTATTTTTTTAGTCATAAATGAAGCAAATTACCTTTCTAGTTTAAAAAATAAATATGTCAATTAAAATTTAATGCAGCAAAAGACACCCTTTCATGATAAAAACTCTCAACAAATTAGGCATAGGAGGAATGTACTGCAACACAATAAAGGCCATACATGACAAACCAACAACTAACATCATACTCCAGTGTAAAAAGTTAAAAGCTTTTTTTATAAGATCAGGAATAAGACCAGGTGCCTGTTCTTGCCATTTCTATTCAGCAAGAGCAATTAGGCAAGAGAAAAAAAAATAAAAGACACCCAAATAGAAAAGGAAGAAGTTAAATTGTCCATTTGCAGATGACATGATCTTATTATATAGAACTCTAAAGGCTTCAATTGAAAACTGTTAGAACTAACAAATTCAGTAAAGTTGCAGAATAAAAAAATCAACATACAAAGATAAGTAGTGCCTTTATACAGTAACTATAAACCTTCTGGCAAAGAAATCAAGAAAACAGTCATATTTACAGCAGCTGCAAAAACCAAAAAATACTTAAGAATAATTTTAACCAAGGAGGTGAAAGACCTGTATACTGAGACTATAAAATGTTGATGAAATAAATTGAAGGAGAAACAAGCAAGTGGAAAGAGATTCTGTGTTCATGGATTAGAGGAACTAATATTGTTAAAATATCATACTATGCAAAGTAATCTACAAGTAAATGCAATCTCTATCAAAATTCCAATGGCATTTTTTACAAAAATAGAAAAAAATCCTAAAATTTGTATGGAAATCACAAAAGACACTGAATAGCCAAAGCAGTCTTGAGCAAAAAGAACAAAACCAGAGGCATCACATTTCCTGATTTTAAAATCTACTACAGAGGTATAGTAATCAAAATACCATGGCATTGGCATAAAAGCAGACACATAGATTAATGGAACAGAATAGAGAGCCCAGAAACAAATCCATCTATTTACCACCAATTGTTTTAAGACAAAGATGGCAAGATTGTATAATGGGGAAAAGAGAGGGCCTTCAATATACGGTGTTCAGCTAAGTGAATGTCCATATGCAGCATATTCAGAAGAATAAAACTGGATCCTTATCACACACCATGCACAAAAATCAACTCAAAATGTATAAAAGATTGAAAGTGTAAGTACTAAAACTGAGAACTACTCTAAGGGAAAAAGCTCCGTAAGATCATTCTGGGCAATGACTTTTTTGGATATGACAGCAAAAACACAAGCAACAAAAAAATAGACTAATGGGATTACATCAAACTAAAAAGCTTCTGTACAGTAAAGGAAGCAATCAACAGAGTGAAGAGCCAACCTACAAATTGGAGAAAACATTTGTAAACCATATGGTTTGAAATTGAAATTAGATGTATTAATATAGATAATAATGGGTCAATATATAAAATATATAAGGAAATCCAACAATTCAATAGGAACAAAGAAATAATCTGATTCAAAAAAAAAAACCAGCCAAGGTTCCCAATATCACCATTTCTATTCAACATAGTGCTGAAAGTCCTTGCCAGAGCAATCAGACATGAGAAGGAAATCAAGGGTGTCCAAATGGGGAAAGAAGAGGTTAAACTATCACTCTTTGCTGATGATATGATATTATATCTAGAAAACCCCAAAGATTCAACCAAGAGACTCCTAGAATTGATAAATGAATTCTGCAAAATCTCAGGCTGCAAAATCAATGCATACAAATCAGTTGCTTTCATACACACCAACAACAGTCAAGCTGAGAATCAAATCAATGACGTAATACCCTTCACAATAGCATAAAAAAAAAATACTTGGGAATATATTTCACTAAGGAGGTGAGAGACCTATATAATGAAAATTACAAAAAATGGAGGAAGGAAATAGCAGAGGACGTAAACAGATGGAAAACCATACCATGCTCATGGATTGGCAGAATCAATATTGTTAAAATGTCTATACTCCCCAAAGTCATCTACATATTCAAAGCAATCCCTATGAAAATACCAACATCATTTTTCACATATCTTGAAAAAATAATTCTACGCTTGATATGGAACCAGAGAAGACCCCATATAGCCAAAGCAACCCTAAGCAAAAGGAACAAATTGGGAAGCATCAATCTACTGGACTTCAAGCTATACTACAAGGCTATAGTAATCAAAACTACATGGTACTGGCACAAGAACAGAGACATTGACCAATGGAACATGACTGAAAATCCAGATATAAAACTATCTTCATATTGCTATTTGATCTTTGACAAAGCATACAAAAATATACACTGGGGAAAGAATCCTTATTCAATAAGTGGTCCTGGGAAAATTGGATAGCCACATGTAGAAAACTGAAACAGGGTCTGCACCTTGCACCTCTCACAAAAATCAACTCATGGTGGATAACAGACTTAAACTTAAGGCATGAAACCATAAGAATTCTGGAATAAAATGTTCTAAAAACTCTTATAGACATTGGCCTAGGCAAAGATTTAATAATGAAAACCCCCAAAACAATTACAGTAACAAAAACAAATAAATGGGACCTGATCAAATTAAAAAGCTTCAGCACAGCCAAGCAAACCATCATCAGAGTGAATAGACAACCTACAGAATGGGAGAAAATATTTGCATGCTACACATCCAATAAAGGGCTGATAGCAAGAATCTATATAGAACTCAGGAAAATCAGCAAGAAAAACATCAAATCACCCCATTAAAAAGTGGGCAATGAACATGAACAGAAACTTTTCAAAAGAAGACAGACTAATGGCCAAGAAACATATGAAAAAATCCTTAACATCTCTTATCATCAGGGAAATGTAAACCAAACCACAATGAGATATCACTTAACTCCAGTGAGAACGACTTTTATCAAAAAGTCCCAAAACAACAAATATTGGCTTGCATGTGGAGAAATAGGAACACTCATACACTGCTGGTGGAACTGCAAATTAGTACAACTTCTATGGAAAGTAATATGCAGATATTTCAAAGAACTGAAAGTAAAATTACCATTTGATCCAGCAATCCCACTAGTAGGTATTTACCCAAGAGAAAAAAGACATTCTATAAAAAAGACATCTGCACTCAAATCTTCATAGTAGCACAATCCACAATTGCAAAGATGTGTAAACAACCCAAGTGCCCATCAATACATGAGTGGATTAATAAAATGTGGTATATGTATACCATGGAGTATTACTCAGGCATAAAAAGGTGAGCTGATATCTTTTGTTTTATCCTGGATGGAGCTGGAGCCCATTTTTTGAAGTGAAGTATCACAAGAATGGAACAACAAGCACCACATGTACTCAAAATTAAATTGGTCCTAATTGATCAACACTTATGTGCACATATGAAGTAGCATTCATCGAGTGTAGGGCAGGTGGGAGGGGGGAGGAGGGAATGGATAAATTCACACCTAGTGGGTGTAGTCCATGCTGTCTGGTGGCTATGCACACTTGTGGCTGTGACCCTGCTAGTGCAAAGGCAATATATGTAACCAAAGCATTTGTACCCCCATAATATTCTAAAATTAAAAAAAAAAATTAAAAATCAGCAAAGGACCTGAATAGACATTTCTCAAAAGAAAACATACAAATGGCCAATGAGTATATGAAAAAATGTTCAACAACACTAATCATTAGGGAAATGTAAATTAAAACCACAAGAAGATATCATAACACACCTTTTAGAATGGCTATTATCAAAAATATGAACAATAACAAGTGTGGGTGAGGATGTGAAGAAGAGGGAATATTTACACACTGTTTCTTGGAATGTAAATTAGTGCAGCTATTATGGAAAACATATGGAGGTTCCTCAAAAAATTAGGTATAGATCTACCATGTGATCCAGCAATTCCACTTCTGGATATATAGCCAAAGGAAACAAAATCAATACATCAAAGAGACATCTATGCTCATATGTTCATTGCAGCCTTATTCACAATAGACAAAATATAGAATCTACTTAAGTGTCCACCAGTGGTTGAATGGATAATGAAAATGTAACATACATATATATACTGGAATACATTTGAGCCTTAAAAACGGAGAATATTCTATCATTTGTAATAATATAGATGAATGCAGAAGGCATTATATTTAGTAAAATAAGCCAGGCACCAAAAGACAAATATTGCATAATCTCACTTAACATGTGGAAACTAAAAAATTAAACTCATAGAACCAGAGAGTAGAAGCATGGTTAACAGTGTGTGGGTAGGCAGGGGAGAGGAGGTATTGGAGAGATGTTGATCAAAGGATACAAAACTTCAGTCAGACAGGAAAAATAACTTCAAGAGATCTATTATATAACATGGTGACTATAGTTCACAGCAATGTATATGTATTTGAAAATTGTTAGGAGAATGGATTTTAAGTGTTCTTACCACAAATAAATGATAAATCCGTGAGGTAACGCAAATGTTAATTATCTTGATTTAGCCATTCCTGAATGTACATATTTCAGAACATCTTGTACACTCCAAATATACACAATTTTTATCTGTTAATTAAAAAATAAAATTTTAAAAAGACTAAAGGCCTGCACAATTTTAAAACAATTAAACCTATTGGGGGTAGGGAGTTAGTTTATCTAATTTGTTTATTTAAATATATTATCTAATTAATAATTATGTCTTTTGGGAAAGAAATATGTGAAGTGAAATGGCATCCAAATATTATTGAAGTCCAGATAGCACTACATAGAGAGAATTTAACACCATCAATTCTCCTAATCCTTTTCCTTACATGGTCCACCACTCAATCTCAGGAGACTTAATTGGTCTTACATGATGTATTCCATAATACATTCTGAGTCCTCTCCAGAAAAAAAAAATTGCTGCAGCAGAGCAAAATGGAAAAGTTGCTCTATTTGGAAAAACAATCTTAGAGATGATAGAGAGCAATGTTAAATGGACATTATAAATCTGATAAGAAATTTTTATCTAAATAACCAAAACAGAATTGAAGCAATTAATCATCTAAAATGAAAATTAATTATTCAAAATATTATTACTAATTTTAACAGGATCTGAGTTTATAACATTGACCAACTATAGAACTGACTAGAATCTCGTATATGCACATACAAGTCAATTTAAGATGAAGAAATGGCAAAGAAATTATTATTTCAGTTCTAAGACTTTGGTTAGCAAGTATTAAGGAAAAGATTTTAAAAGTTAAAATGAAAAGATCTTCAGTTAAGCCACAAAACAATGCCCATTATATACATTTCTAATAATATCAAAGATTATTTTATTAAATATTAGAAATATTATAATTTTTTTTGCTTTAGATAAATCATACAATATAAAACATCCTGCCCAATTAAATATTTGAGCACATTTTGT
Source organism: Indri indri (assembly GCA_004363605.1). Taxonomy (NCBI): domain Eukaryota; kingdom Metazoa; phylum Chordata; class Mammalia; order Primates; family Indriidae; genus Indri; species Indri indri. The sequence goes on along the minus strand of RJWJ010005575.1, from coordinate 53,607 downwards.
CTCCATCGACTTTCAAATTTACAAAGAAATGCTGGCAATTTGCAGCCTAAAATATCAAACTAAGAACATAAATAGTTTTGAATATTTTATGTTTGTCAAAGAAGGATTTCAGCTAGACATGAGAAATAAATTTAAATCATAAAAAACTGATCTAGGGATCTATGGTAGGTCGAAACCCCAGAGTTACTAAAATTTTAAAACAAGAGATTGATCACTCCCTTATTGCTTTGTTCTACTGTATGATACATGTTGAAAATAGTTATACTTTGGTTTTTGAAGTAGATTCCAAAAAGTGTCATAAATACATGAATCATAACCAGTTTTTGGAACTATTGAGAGAAATAAAAGACAATGTATTTAATGATCTTAAGTTCTTTGCCAAAGCTCATTGGTTAAGCCATGGAAGAGTTTTAAAAAGATTTAACGTAGTGTTAACTCCAATGCTAAATTTTCTTGAAACAAAAAACAGTATTTGACAAACATTCAATATTCAAAGAAAAAGTAGCCACACAATTTAGGATTTTTTTTTTTTTTGTACTGCATATGAGCATGCTACGTTTAAAACTTCAGATAAAGGAAGAGTTTATTTGTGAGTACACTAGAGAGGCACTAGAATTTATCTTAAAATTAAAACTTTTAAAAATACAAATCAATAGCATTGATTTTACAAATTTTTCTAACATGAATCAATATGCAGAATAAACTGTGCTGCGTAAACTAGCTGCAAAATGACAACAAAAATTTTAAAAGGTTTCATTCATATTGTCAAATTTGGAATTGCCCTTCAATTTACGCAGTTTCCCTTCTAATTCAGTATTAGTATTTTCAAGTTTTCACCAAAGTTAGTGAATTACTTAACTTAGATAAAGTTTTGAAACTGATCTGCTTATGCTTCAAAGTTAAATCAATTCTATCAAATATGAACAAGTTTTGTCAACACAGATATGAATATTAAAGAAAAAAATTTTTTATACTCAATTCAGTTATTGGAACATTTTATGTTTGCAATGACTTGAGTATTTAAATCTAATTGTTCAACTATAACTTTGATGAAATTGAAATAGAGATTAAGTATATCTAGTGAAAATTTAGCATCTGAATTGAGATGTGTTAGAGGTATAAAACACACACCAGATTATAAAGATTTAGTACAAAGAAAAAGAAGATAAAATATCTCAATAGTTTTTATATTGGTTGCATCTTGAGATGAAAATAGTTTAGACTTATTTGGTTAAATAAAATATACTATTAACATTTATTGTACCTGTATCTTTTTACTTCCTTAATGTGGCTATTAGTAATAGAAATGTAAAAGTAAACATACGGCCCATATTTATATTGAATGGTTATGATCTAGAAAAATGCATATTATTAGAAAACATAGCAAGACAAAACAAAACAAAGCAAAACCCTGCAATATTTAATACTTGGTACCAAAAATTGGCTAAGAATCACCTACACTTAAAAGAATACTTTCATATGAACAGAGATGAGAGGAAAACAAGAAATAAAATAAAGCTAAATTGCTCCAGAAAATAAATAAATAGGAATTTGTAGAGGGGTAGAGGGCACAGAAGAGAAGGGAGGGATTAGTTAGAATGGAGCTAGAAACTAAGTCCACAAAAATTTCAGAGACTTCTTGATATCCCAGCTTCATATTTCCTATGAGCATACTACACTAAGAGCTGAAAGCATTCAAAGTTAATTGTTTTACATACATACGAATATTTGGGAATTAATTATTGATTAGCTTACAGTTAATCTTGCTAAGGAAAAGAAGGTAATTCTTCACTACTGGAAAAAGACTGCCATAGATGTGATACTTAAAACGTAACTATCATGAAGTTTCTAGAACTTTAATAAATATAACATAAAAAGAAAGAAGAGGGGCAGGACAGGATCAGGTAGGTGTCAACTCTTCATTCACTCACTCATTCATCCACCCATCCATTCGCTCAAAATATTATTGATGACTCAAATGTACAAAGAACTGTTTAAATGCTTAGGAGATAAAAATATACGGTCCCTTCCCTCATATAGGCGATATTTGAGTGGAGGAGATAGACATTTAAAAAGCAATTACATAATTACCTAAATTACTTTTTTAAACCGACTATGGAGCAGTGGAGTATGGTTTAATAGAACCTATAGAGTGACACTGACAAGGTTGGGAGAGTCATAAAAGGCTTTCCAGGGGGAATAAGGTTTGAGCTGAGCACTAAAGCAGGGATAATTAGAAAAAGGAGGAAAGGGAAAGCATTTCAGACAGAAGGAAAATATGCATGAAAGCTGCAAGGCCAGAAGGGCATAGAGCTTTTAAGGAACACAAGTTGATTTGTATGACTAGAATTAGGAAAGCCAGGTAGAGGTTAAACTAGACGAAGCTGGTGAAGTCGGCAGGGACGCAGAGGCAAGGCCTGGCCTTGAAGGCCCTATAAGTGATTCAGTAGTTATTCTTAGAACACCAAAACTATTTAAAGGTTTCAGTATGATAATAGCAGTATGTGTGTATTCATGATGTGACAATTACATTTTTCTGTTTTAGCTTGGCCGCAGGGTGGAAAATGGATTGAAGAGAGGAAAGAAATAAATTAAAAAGTCAGTTAGGAACATCTTCCCACTGAGAAATGATAGTGTGGGCATTGGTGTTGAGAGTATAGGTAGAGAAATTCTACGCAGAAGTGGCAGGATTTTTGATAGGAAAGATTATAGAGATGCAGTATAATATATAACTCTCAAGTTCCTAGCTTGCATAATCAGACATAAAATATGGTTATTCACTAGAATAGAGCACACTGGAGAAGGTGTGGCTTCAATAGAAAGATAATAAACTAGATTTTGAATAAATTGAATCTGAAATGCCAGTAGGACACCATGGTTGTATAGTTAAGAAGGCAGAAATACAGATGTGAACTGTTAAGACAGGCCTACATAGGAGGAAATACACACACACACACACACACACACACCCCTCTCTCTCTCTCTAGACGTGCATATACATATATAAGTAAACATCTTATATATAACATATATATGCATATATATAATACATACATATAATACAGTCATGTGATGCCTATATTTAAGTCAAAAATAAATCACATATACAATAGTAGCTCCATAAACATATTTTATATATAAAACATACATATAAATAAATATAAAATGCATACATATAATACAGTCATACACTATGTTTAAGTCAAAAATTAACCAGATATATGATAGTAGTTCCATGAGATTATAGTGCCATATTTTAACTGTACGTTTTCTGTGTTTAGATACACAAATACTTATCACCGTGTTACAATTGCCTGTAGTATTCAGTACAGTAACATGCTGTGCAGGTTTGTAGCGTAGGAGCAACAGGCTATACCATATATCCTATATGTGTAGTAGGATATACCATCTAGATTTGTGTAAGCACACTCTGTGATATTTGCTCAATAATAAAATCATGTAATGTTACATTTCTCAGAATGTATCCTCACCATTAAGTGATACATGACTATATATAAAATGAATGGCTTCATCTACCATCTCCCCATGGAGGATTTTCTCTCTCTCTCTCTGCCCTCCTACTCCCTCCCCCACAAACATATTTGCACACACTCTTACATATATGTATGTGTGTATACATATGTGTAGATACATACACATACGTATGTACACACATATGCATATGTTAGTCCATTTGGACTGCCATAGCAAACATAGACTGGGTAAACTCATAAACAACAGATCTTTATTTCTTATAGTTCTAGAGCCGGAAAGACTAAGAGAAAGGTGCTGGCAAATTTGGCGTCTGGTGAGGTCCCCCATTTTCACAGTTGTTGCCTTCTGGCTGTGCCCTCACATGGTGGAAGGGGCTAGCGAGCTCTCTGCAGTCTGTTTCGTAAAGGCACTAATCCCAATCATGAGAAAATAGCAATATCTCTCTCTTTCTCTAGAGAGAGATGTACCTAGGGAGAGAGAGAGAACATTTCATGTGTAGATGATAAATTAAGCAATTGATTTGTTCATTTAACAAATATTTATTGAGCAACCACTATGAGTCAGGAACTGTTCTAAGTACTGGGGATATAACAGTAAACAAAACAGGGAAAAATTCTTACCCTTATGTCATTTATATTCTATCAATAATAGACAAGTAATAAATATGATTGATAGGAAAATATATTGGAAGGTGGTAAATGCAAGGGAGAAAAAAATGAAGCATTTAGGATTCAGAGTTCTGATAGTGGGCACTGCAATATTAAATAAGATAGTCAGGGTGTGGATAATTGAGAAGTTGACATATGTGAAAAGACCTGAAATAAATAATGGTGTGAGTTGTGTGTATATCTAGAGAGAGCAACCAGTGCAAAGACCCTAAAGGAGGAGGACACCTGGTGTGTTCAAGTAACAAATTGCTGTGGCTGTTGCAAAGTAAATGAGAAGGGGAGTTACAGGAAAAGTCAGGAAAGCAGAGGAAGCAGCGGGCTACAGTGCACAGGGTTTTGCGAGTCATTGTAAGGACATTAGCTTTTCCTGTGAGTGAAGTAGGGAATCATTGAAGGGCTTGATTAGAAGTTTGATATGATTTGATTTATATTTTTAAAGGCTAACTCTGGATGTGTCTTGAGAGTATAAAGTAGACAGGATAACCATTTATCCCCATTTTCTTGGGACTGAGAGGTTTTCTGAGACACAGAATTTTCAGTGCTAAAACCAGGAAAGTCTCAAGAAAACTGCATAGTTGCTTAGTTTAATAGTACACGGGAAGATTAGAGATAGAAGTTGCAATACTCTCCAGCAATCACAGTGCTTAGGACCAAGATAGTAGTCATAGAGTTGGCAAGAAGCCATCATGTTACAGATTTATTCTGAAGTTACAAACAATTGAATTTCTTGAGAGTTTGGATAATATGTTTTGAGAGGAGAGGAGTCAAGTATTACTCCAATTGAACTGATTGAATTACTGTTAACTGAGTTGAACAAGCCTGTGGAAGAAGTGGAATTTTAGGAAGAAAGATCCATTTTGGTCATGTTAAGCTTGAAATGTGCATTAGACATCCAAGTGAAAATATTCATTAGGCAGTTAGATATATGTGGAGTAGAGTTGTAAGATCTGGGCTAGAAATCAACTTTTGGAAGATATTAACAACGAAATTGTATTTAAAGCCATAAGACTGGATGAATTATCAGGGGATTGATAAAAAGAGAGGAGGTTCAAGGGTCAGATGAAATCATCTCCTTAAAGTATATCGAATGCAGGGAATTCTAACATTGAAATGTCTAACATTTAAAAAGGAAAGATGGTCTGGCAAATAAAACTTGAAAGGACAAAATTAAAGACATGGGAGGAAAGTTAGAAGAATAGAAGCCAAGCAAAAAATTAAAAAGTTGTTTTGCTCTGGTAATTTAAGGGAAATAGTGACTATTCATTGGCTGCAGTACAAGATATGAACAGTAATCTCCAGAACTGGTTTTAATTCCATCTCAACTGGTCAGTGACATCTTGCATGGCAACGATTGACTCCAGGAACCACTTAAAAGTCAGCCAATTAGCAACAGCCTTACTCCAATAATCAATTGTGTAAAGCTAAAATTTAACCCATCCCTAATACTCCCACTTCTGAAAATAAGTCAATCTCTGCACTTCACACCTTCCCAGACTCTACTGATTGTCAAGAAAGACTATGCATTTCAAGTGTAGTTCTCCTCTGCTTACCACACAAGTCATAGATTTTATTTCACATAATGAGTACAATCTCTTCTGTCAATTATGTTTCAAAAAGGAGAAAGTGATCAGTGGTGTTCAATGTGACCGAGAAGTCAAAGGAGATAAAGATTAACAGCAACAACTGGATTTATCAACATGGAGGTTATTGGTAAACTTAGAGAGCCATTTCAGTGTAGTGCTGAGTGAATCAGACTAAAGTAGTTTGAGTAGTGAGTGGGAGTTGAAAATGGAGAGTGAAGAGAGAACACTGTTGTGTTTCCTTAAGATAAACCTTTTGTTTTAGCATAATTTTAGGTTTATAGCAACATTGCAAAAATAATACAGAGAGTTCCCGTACATTCCACATTCAGTTTCTCCTATTGTTAACATCTTACATGAGAAAACATTGTTTTCGGCAATTTCACTCTGAACAGAAGAGGGATGGTTAAGTAACTAGAGGGGAAACTGAGGCTAAAGAGATTTTGCTGTTTGAACAATCTTTGGTTCTTTTCAATAATTTTGTTTACCTGTTATTTTGTTTAAGATAGGACAGACCTGATAACTAAATGATTATTATAATAATCCTGAAGACAGAAAGAGAATAAAGATAGATTTGAGAAAATGTGAGTTCTTAGAAAGTTTAAAATTGATAACTGTGGTTTTAGACAGAACTGTTACGTTTAGTTTCATTTGGTTTAATGCACACTACACTGCCAAGAATATTCCAGGAAGTTCCAAAGTGCTTTTCCTATTCTAAGGAATGGTCCTGGGCCTTTCAGTTGAAATTATTACCAGCTCATGTTCATCGTGGCCTTGGTAGTACCTATATGTATCAATTTGTCCATATAATTTTACCTCACATCTTTTATCCCATCTCCAAATGCTATAGATTGACTGATAAACTACTATGCCTTCTCATATTCACAAAACATGATAGAACTTGAAGCTGAGAGATTTTACATCTCTCTCCGATGTTGTCATTTCAGCTCATTTTATTACAGCAGATTAGGAAGGGACAAAAGTGAAACTGAGTATTTATTGTCACCCTGAACTGTGACCAGAACTCTTTAGCTCCTTCCAATAAGGAGTAATATACCATTCAATAGTATTTGTAATTACTAATAAATGGGAAAAAAATAACATATTAAAATGCAATTTAAATTAATATTATGCTTTTAAAAATTTCTTCAAAGAGATTTAAGAGTCAAAACTGAAGATTTTAAGAGAGAAGTTCTTGAGACAAGGAATAAAAATGCAACAGGGCACATCAGAAGAAGTTCAGACAAATCTAAGAGGGCAGTTCATAGCTTAGGCTTCCAAGAATAGTTGCCAAGGACACAGGCACAGTGGTAAGCAAAACTACTTCCTCTTCCTTCCTACCTTATGTCACTTCTTTCATGTCAGGGGACTAGGAGCATTCTCTCCTTAAAGCTGATGATCCTAAGATATATTTTCCCTTCCTTTGTCTAAAAAAAAGAAGTTATATGCAATAAAGCCAGGTTTTCCAAAATATCAGAACTATAATCCCAGAAGTGGCACACTTAAGTAGATCAGGAGGCCTCACATTGTCATAATAAATAGCTTGTAAGGTATGTGAAACTGAGACAAAACAATCTCAAAAATGTCATTATTTTCTGCTTCACTGGTCTTTCATCAGAACTCTTTTCCACGTGTCTTGCCTCTTCTCTCACCCATCTTGTACCTGCATTGTTGAAGGCTGATGAGCTCTGACTTGGGTCAGCTCCAGGCCCTAATTTCCAAGTAATCTACTTGGGCACTAAATGTTGGCCGAGACTGCAAGAAAATCGATAGGGTAAACATCACCCCCACAGGTAGGGAGAAAGGATGCTACCCACAGATACAGAGTGGCTCTGCAAGCGCTCTCAGTTGGAAAGAGTGCAATGGGAATATCCAGAAGGTAGGAATATAATCAGAATAACCAACACTTGAGTTCGACATCATGGTTCTTGTTTTTCACTAACTGAGTAAGCTAAATTTAGAGAATAGCATGTCTACTACAGTAGATGTCTTGTGCCAACAACTGACAAAAAAAAGAAAGAAAGAAAGAAAAAAAACCCAGGCGTGAGTGTTGCAAAGAATTCTGCCAAGTTTGCACCACATGATTCCACTTTAGGAACATAAATCACTCTATTTGGAAGGAAAAAAAAAATCTCAGGGCACATGTGACACAGAAATATTACTTATTGTTATTCCAGCAATTTTAAACACTCCAAGGACACCTGTACACTGAAAACACTTCTCAGATTGCATCCTAGTTCTTGTATGTGCTGTCTTTCCTGCAATCTCAGAGCACAGCCCTGTCATGGACCTCAGTCTCATCAGCGCAGTGTGGGGCAGTGGAGCGAGCTCTGGGTGGTGGTCCATGGGATACGGACGCTGTGGCTCACTCCTCCACTTAGCAAACATAAATCTGTGTGAGGTACACAATCGTAGGTCGTAAAACTGGGATGGAATATTAGGCAAGTAAGTTATTTATACCTCTATTTTGTTGAAGAGGAAGCTAAATCCCACAGAGATTTTTTTTTTTTTTGTTAAAGCCTACACAGGAAGGAGTGATTGGGAAGAGTCTGAAAATTTGTTTCTTTTTCTTTAAAAGGGGGATGATATCCATTTTACCTACTCACAAGACATCATGGGAGGCATATGAGATAATGCCTGTGAGATATAAAGCATTGTGAAAAAGGAAGTAGTAAGATCAGCCTGAGCAAAAGTGAGACTTGCCTCTACAAAAAAATAGAAAAATTAGCCAGTCCCAGCTACTCAGGAGGCTGAGGCAGCACGATCGCTTGAGGCCAGGAGTTTGAGGTTGCTATGAGCTATGATGATGCCACTGCACTCTAGCCCTGGCTACAGTGAGACTGTGTCTCCCAGTGGTGGGTGGAGGGTGGAAAGTCAGTCATACATGCAAAGAGCTAGGTGGTCTTAAAAGGGGAAATATCTATACTGGGGAAAAAAAATTGATCATACATTCAGCCTCTTTGTACCTACCTTCACTCCGAATTACCATGGGCTATATAGAGTTGTGTCTTTGAAGGCGACTTTCCTTTTTAGAGGCAGCCAACAAGTAGTAACTGGTCAATATGCGGTATAAGGGCCTGCCTTTCACCACCAATATGTGGGTCAACTCTGAACAGCTGTCTCAGGCATTTTTATCTGTGGGATTGACCTAAAATTTTGTTGAGATTGAATCACAGCCAAAGCTTTTATTTTGCCTAATCCTGCTTCCTTCCTTTCTATTCCACAAGTATTGATCTCATTTCTTAATAAACTTACTGTTCACAAACCTCTACTTCATAGTGTACTTCCTGGGGAACCTGAATTCTGACATTGACATCTTTTTTCAAAGACAACGAGTGTGTTTTATAAACATTGCATTGGTTGAGGTGAGGCTTTGTGTGTGAAAGAAACTAGTTCCTCTTCTACCATTGCAAATGTTTCCTCCGAGGGAGCTCTGTGCTCAAGATTGGTGACCAAATGAGTAAGTAGGCAAGCACCCCCTGAGAAATACAGATAGAAGATTTCAGCTTATTCTAAGACCTCAGTGAGACATCTTGTGACCTTCTCTTTCCCAAGTCCAAGGTCTCCAGGTCTGTGAAGCATATGGAAACCTGGATTGCCTGGCCAGTCACAAGCTCAGAGTGCACACAGAAAGTCATTTCATTTTAATGCTGTAAAAGTAATCAGATGAAATAGCGCTCACTGTTCTTTCTCCCTATCTCTAAGTCTCATCTTTAGGGAGAAGGAACTAATGCTTAGAAAAGTTAAGCAAATTATACAAAGGCCTCCCCTTTTAATAAACTAGCAGAGATATATCATGGCTGCAGCTCAAACTGACTAAAATTCTTTCCGGGTATTTCAATAAACCAGTCATGAAAAGACCCTCAGGCTTAGGGGCAGTGGCCTAATGTAGGTACAAGAAAGTGATTCTTCATGGTAAAGTCTGTGAATGACATCGTAGAGCTGCTGAGTAAGGAGAAGTGGCATTGAGAGAAAGATGCTAGAGGAGGTGGGTCTATCCTGGACTATTGAAAGAGGAGAAGGGAAAAATTGATATCAGAAAGGAGAATTGATGTCTTTAAAAACATACAAAACTGCTACCCCACCACAGTCAACCCCACTGATATTCTAAGTACCAGGGTAGAAGAACTGAAAAAGAAAAAAAGAGTTCATGCAAGAATGTATCGTGCTAAAGCAGGCCGAATGGTAAGAGTTAGCTTCCTGGCTTCTACCTATTACTTTTACAACGCCTTAGACACAGCATTTATTCATGCTTCTTCAGTGAGTTGTGCCACATCAACACGCAGCTCAAACCCCAGTACATGGTCACCTATGATAATGAGTTGTTCTGTGTAATGATGCTGCATATCCATGCCCCCACTGACAGGACATCATGTCGCTGCTTTGTTAATCTGATTGCAAAGACTTTGTCGCGCTCTGCCAGATGCAGAGAACTGCTTCCTGAGCCCTGAGCCCTGCTTAATCATATCCTGAGCTGTCAGGTTTGGCTCTTGAGCAGAGGGGAGACACGAATCTCTTATTACAGGTTATAAATGCAAACGCTCAGCCTATTGTTGTTATCCAGTAACAATGGCCCAGAGACTCCAGATATTTCAGTGTTTCAAGGAAATCCAGAAATCTATATTTTCTATAGCCCATGGGTTGAACGCCACATGTTGACCAAACCAAATACATCTTCATGGGGCATCCAACCCACAGGCTACTCTTACCTTATATTGTACATAGCACACAATTGTATCAACTGCTTTACTATTGATTGTATCACTAGTATCTTGGAGGGTAAGTTAGATAAACATCATTCCTTTTCTATAGGTAAGAAAAATGCAATTTGTAGAGGTGAAGCGACTTGTGTAGTAATATACCCAGGGAGTGGAAAACACTAAATGCTAAACTGAACTCTAGACTTGTGGTCATTTCGGTAACTCTAAAGTTCTTATAAACTTTCTTCTACGTTAATACAACTTGTTTCTCTTTTAGTGTCTTATTTTCCCAGGTGACTGCTTCTGCTCTCTTGACCCCTGCCCATCTATGGCATCCTGCTCAGCTCAAGTCAGTGGTTCCTATCTGTTGCCTGGTTCTAGACTTAGTGTTTGGCTTCAACTTATGCTTTGTTCTTGAAATCTCAAATCTTCTGGGTTTTATCCTCTAGTCCTCTTCACTACTGCTCAAGCTCAGCCAGTGGATACTCAACTAAAAATATATTGTGTGGCACATGGTTTATTACGTTCTTCAGTATTCCATAGTCAATGCCAATGGAATACAGAAAAGTGAAATCTGAATGTGAATTGGACAACTCACTATGAGATAATTAAACCTGGAAGAGGGTAGCAGAATTTATGTATAATTTGACTCTTTAAATGTCTGTTTTTCTTTCCAGTTTTGATAAGCAGCCAAGTCCTCATAAATGTAAAAGACTGTTCTTTTACTGTTTGCAGCTGCTTCAGCATCTCTGAGGTGGGGAACAGTGAGCATTGCTGCCTAAAAAGGAAAAAACAAAAATTAAATGCCCACTGTATACAGTACTCTGTGGAAGAAACTTTATGAACATTGTCTCATGGAGGACCTAAAACAACAGGAACTACTGATACTTGGAAATTATATACAATAAATAGAAATGATATACAATGATTCCTAATAATTTTCCAAATACCTATGCTTTGAAAACTACAAGCTGGAAACTTAGAACACGTTAAAAGGTGCAAAAATCTACTATAAAAAGAGACAGACATTTCCAATTATCCATGGTAATCAAAATATCTACCATTTTCCTGAGTTCCTCCACTGTGCCAGACCCTCTACTAAGAACTATGAAAATGACATCAATAATACTTACAACGACCTTCCCAGATAGGTTTTAGAATGTCAGTCTATTATAGTTGATGGACTTGTGACCTAGAAAAATCACACAAGTAAAATTTAGTGAATCCAGGATTTAAGAAAGGCCAAGTAAGAAGGGTTCCATGTAGCATGGAGGCTTCAAGGGTGATAACACCTACCATTCAGGTCACACGACTTCAAAAGGAACTGGAGTAGCCAATAGTGATCACAAGCCTTCATAAAAGCCCAGGGCAAACAGAGGATGGAGGTAATTGCAGATGTTTCAGGTTAGAGAAGGACCTAAGTGGATGTTCCTATGAGGGCACAGTCACCCAGTCTACCTATGGTGAGAATAGATGAAGAATAATGAATCTATCTCTATGGCCTCCATCTTCTCCATGTGTTTATTTTTTCTTTATTCTTTTAGAGGAGGGATTGTTTTCTTTAGTTTTGTTTTAGTCCCCTCTTTTCTTTTCCTTAAAATATTCCTTTTGAAAAACTACAAGTTCATCTTGGATGAACATAAGAGAGCTCTGCCCCCCACTCTACCCAAGGGGTTTAGTGCACCTAAAGAGCACGCAAAGTGGAGACAGTATCCTTCCCAGAGGGAGCTCTCATGGCCCACTTCATGGCAGGCACTGGAGACACAGAGTTAGAGGCAGCTGTGATCAACTGAGTCCCTCCCTCCTACAGTTTCAGACTTTCCTAACCATTCAATCTCCTTACAAATTCTAAAATTTCATTCCTATGCTTACCCAAGAAATAGCCACTAAACTCCCAAATCGATTACATTAAAAATTCAGAGAACAGGACAGAACTGTGCCATTAATTCCCCTACTATGTTTTGAAAAGATCCCATTTTATGTTTTATTGTGTATCCAAAAAAATGTGCAGGGAAAAAACAAGCCTTCAATAAAATCATCATTTTTTTCCTAAAAGACAACTCGAAACTTACCCTGCCTTAAATCACAGCAGTCTACAACTTCAAAAATCAGATGGAACACACACACACCCACAGGAACTTATGAGCAACAAAAATACAGAGATTGAACCCCAGACTTCTCACTCTTCAAAAATAGCAGTTTCGAGCAACGGGGGGTCAGCATTTTTCTAAGGCTGGCTCTGTGTTTCAACAGTGCTTATAGAAAGGACATGTGGCTTTATTTCAGCAGTTTTCTTGGCCAGAGAATTATTGCTTCCTTCACTTTGTACATTTGCTGAGTTCTCAGAAAGGGCAACTAAAATAAAATCAATGCCAGGTGGTTCTAGAGGAAATGCTTCCATAGATTCTGATATTGCCATCTCATCACAAGAAGGAGGGTAGAGGATATAATATCATCACAGTTTACTGACATAGAAATTAAACACGACATCTGCTCTCCACACTGATATGACAATGAAAGGTCAAGACAGAACTTGACACAGCTCCCCATTAGTAGTAACTTTTGTCATTGGGAAGACCTTCCAGTGGCTTCCTCAAATAACTCCTACGTAACTCTGGTTGTGAAGCCCAGAGTTTAACAATGTCAAAAATGGAGTGGAGTCCCTCTGTCTTGGGAGGCTCCTTATTCATTCATTCTTTCAGTCAGCATATTATGTGGACAATTAATACATAACAAACACCTTGCTATGTATTGGGATTCAAGTGTGAATAATAATAAAGATAATAATAATAATAATAATAATATGAATGATGGAAACTCACATTCATTAAATGCTTATTATATGCCAGAAACTGAACTTGAAATTCAAATACTTTTCTCATTAAATTTCCCCTCAAAGCACCTAACGATGCATATATAATTATTATCTTGCTTTATAAATTAGGAAACTGGAGCTTAAAATAGGTAAGTACCTTGCCCAAGGTCCCAAAGGTAGAAAACAATCGAACCAGCATTCAAATGCAAGTTGATAGAATCTGGTAGACAAAGACTTAACCACTTTTACTAACCGATCTGGAGATTTTGAAGAGATTTGACACATCAGGGAAGGTTCTAGATTCTGGATTCTGGATTCTTGATTGGGCACAGTCGTCTTTAACATGAAGACACTACTGAAGCTGATTACACACTAATTCAACTTCTCTATAGTTCTAGTATAAGTAAAGAAAATTAGAATCACCTCCTTAGTAGGAAGATACACTGGAAGCCCTAGTTATAAAAAAGACTAATTATAAGCTCAAAAAAAATTAAATTTGCAGTAGACTTAAAATATCTTCATATCATTAATAATTAAGTTGCTATTTTTAGTATAGACAAATATGTTTATTTATATTGAGTGTAGTGTAAAATATATGTACTTATTTCAAATAAAAATTTGCTTGTAACCACATTTAAAAACAGAAAATAGTTAGAATAATTTCAGCCATAGGAAAAAAAAAAACGAAGTACTGATAACATGCTATAACACGTGAAAACATTATGCTAAGTGAAAACAGCCAGTTGCAAAAATCACATAGTATATGAATCCATTCACATAAAATTTCTGGAAGAGGGAACGCTACATGACAGAAAGTAGGTTAGTAGTTGTCTAGAGCTGGGGTGGCAGGTGGGGTGTTAGAGAAGGTGATTGCTAAACGGTTTCTTTTTGAGGTGATGAAATGTTTTAAAATTGACTATGGTGATATTGTGCATATCTGTGAATATACTAAATACCACTAAATTGTATGTATAAATGGGTGACTTGTATGGTATGTGAACTATATGTCAATAGAGCTGTTAAAAAAGAGAAAAAAAAGATCAGACTGAGAAACACAAAGCTCTGCACCTATTGCCTCCACTCCCCATAAAACACCTGAGTCGACTCCACAGAGCTTCGTTTTTAAAAAACAAACACTATTCAAGCCATTTTATGAATGACAAAGTAGAAGCCACTGCTAAAAATTTTTGAGGTAGGGTAGGATAAAAACCTGATGCCCATGTCATAAGTATAGCATTTATTAGCCTCTAGGAAGCACAAGATTCCATTTCTCTTCTTCATCACTCTAGACCCAAAGAAGATGATTATTGATGGATTAGTTAAGCAAAAAAAGCAACATGACACCACGTTGCTAAGGTTTGGAACTTTCCTTGATAATGAAACAAGTTATATCTTGGAGCACACATGGAGTGTTCTCCCTTTATCTACTCTTCTTTCCAGTCAGTTGGAGAAGGAAAACAGGCTTGTAGAGATCTTTAACCTCCTTGGTTAAATATATTCCTAGGTATTTTATTTTCTTTGTAGCTGTTCAGAATGGTATTAAGTCTTTGACTGTTATTGGTGTATAGAAATGCTTCTGGCAATCATCACCAACTGACCGGGAGGTTAATTTGCATGCCCCTTTACACCATTTACTGAATCAATCATATAGGGTGTGTTTGATTCTCACCCACAAGCACCACCTACTGTCTCAGAGATTAAACTGGGTGTGCATTACAACTCACAGTGTTAAGAAGATCACAGGGTTAGGGAAAGAGCAAGGATTTCAAAGACCTCCACCCTCCATGATCAAACAAAAGCAGAGAATCTGCTCACTCACATAGCTCACCACTCCTACAGCCTACGAATGACTAGCAACTGAGAAAACCACCACACTAAGGATACCTATAACCAGGGCATCCATCTAGAAACTAGAATGCCATCAAAGAACCCACAACCAAAGCCAAATGTTCTTACCAAACATATGCTACAAACACACCAGTACAAGTGAGACAAGGGGATAAAGCCCTATCTAACAACAACAACAAAAAAAATACAAAAATAAGAAGCAACAGCTGCTCCAGAAGAGAAGGAATCAGGAAAAGAACTCCAGAACTATGAAGAATCAGAGTGAAAGGTCACCACCAGAAGGGAACACCAGCTCACTAGCAATGGAAAGCAACCAAAATCAGAACATTGAAATGACAAAGAATTCCAAATATGGACTATAAGTAAGCTCGATGAATTAAAAGAGAAAATGGAAAACCAACACAAAGAAACCACAAAATAATTCAAGAAATGAATACAAAATTCACTGAAGAAATAGAATTTCTAGAAAGAGTCAATCACCACAACATAGAGTCATCAGACTAGCCAAAGTTAACATGAATGAGGAACTCCTGTGAGCTATAAGGAGAAAACACCATGTAACTTATAAAGGAAAACCCATCAGGCTAACTGAAGACTTCTCAACTAAGACTTTACAAGCCAGAAGGGATTGGGGCCCCATCTTCAGTCTTAAACAGAATAATGGCCATCCAAGAATTTTGTAGCCTGCAAAACTAAGTTTCTTATATGAGGGATAAATAAAGACTTTTTCAGACAAGTAAACACTGAGGAAATTTGTAAAGACTAGACATGCCCTACAGGAAGTACTCAGATCTGCATTATATATTGATCAACACAATAGAAACCCAGCAGTGTAAAATCACCCAAAAGCTAAAGTTCAGAGCCCATATAAAATAATGGCTCAAGTGATAAACAAAACAAAACAAAACAAAAAAGAAAACAAACAAACAAACAAAAAAACAGTAAGTTTCTACCCAACAGGATGAACAGAAATACATCCCCCTTATCAATTCTTTCAATAAATGTGAAGGGCTTGAATTCCTCACTCAAGAGACACAGGCTGGCTGAATGGATAAAACAAGACAAGCCAAGTATGTGCTGTCTCCAGAAAACACATCTAACTCACAAGGACTCAGTCAGATTCCAGGTGAAAGAACTGAAAAATATATTCCATGCAAATGGAAATCAAAAGAAAAAAGGTATGGCCATTCTCATATCAGATCACATAGACTTCAAATCAACAATAGTATAGAAAGACAAAGATGGTCATTATATAATGGTAAAGGGAGCAATTCAATAAGAAGACATAATAATCCTAAATATTTATGCATTTAACACAGGAGCGCCCAGATTCATAAAGCAAACCCTACTTGATCTGAACAAAGTGATAAAGAGCAACATTGTAATTGCTGGGAACTTCAACACCCCACTGACAAAACTGAACAGATCCTCCAAGAGGAAAATAAAGAAACAAACACTGGACTTAAATGGAATTCTAGAGCAAATGGGCCTAAAAGACATTTACAGGACATTCTACCCCAAAACTACTGAATATACAATCTTCTCTTATGCACATGGAACATGCTCTAAGATTGATCACATCTTAGGTCACAAAAAATGTCTCAACAAATTTAAAAAAATAGAAATTATACCATGTATCTTCTCAGACCAAATTAAAAATCAACTTCAATGGAAACACTCAATTCTACACAAAGTCATGGAAATTAAATAACGTACTGATGAATGATTATTGGGTCATGGGTAAAATTAAGGTGGAAATTAAAAGATTCCTTGAACTAAATGACCGAGGGGCCACAAGTTATCAAAATCTGTGGGATTCAGCAAAAGTAGCCCCAAGGAAAAAATTTATAATCTTAAATGCCTACCTCAAAAAGACAGAAATATCACAAATCAACAATCTAATGCATCATCTCAAGAAGCTACAAAAAGAAGAGCAAACCAACCCTAAACCCAGCAGAAGAAAATAAATATCTAAGGTCAGAGCAGAACTAAATGAAATCTAAAATAAATAAACAAAATACAGAAGATTAATGAAACAAAGAGTTGGTTCTTTGAAAAACTAAACAAAATTGATAAACCTCTCACTAGATTAACCAGAAATAGAAAAGAAAGGACCCAAAGATGCTAAATCAGAAATGAAAAAGGAGATATTACAACTGATACCACAGAAATACAAAATATCATCTGTGAATACTATAAAAATCTTTATGCACATAAACTCACAAATGTGGAGGAAATGGACAAATCCTGGAAACACACAACCTCCCAAAGCTCAATCAGGAAGAAATAGAACTTGTGAACAGACCAATTATGAGTAATGAAATTGAAGCGCCAATAAAAAATCTTCCAAGAAAAAAAAGTCCCCAACCAGATGGTTTCACAGCTGAATTTCATTAAATTTACAAAGAAGAATTGGCATGAGAAAAAATATTTGCATGCTATATATCCGATAAAGTGCTAATAACCAGAATGTACAAAGAACTCAAGAAAATCATCAAGAAAAAAATCAAACAACCCCATTAAAAAGTGAGCAAAGGACATGAACAGCAGCTTTTCAAAGGAAGATAGAAAAATGGCCAAAAAGCACATGAAAAAATGCTCAACATCACTAATCACCAGAGAAATGTAAATCAAAACCACAATGAGATATCACCTAATCCCAGTGAGAATGGCTTTTATCAGAAAGTCCCAAAACAATAGATGCTGGCAGGGATCTGGATGGAACTGGAGACCATCCTCCTAAGTGAAATATTATACACATGGAAAAATAAACACCACATGTAATCGCTATTAAATTGGAACTAACAGATCACAGTCATAGGCACAGATGGAAGTAAAACTCAATGGAAATCATGCAGGTTGGATGGGGGAGGAGTGGATGGTTGAAATCATACTCAACAGGAACAATGTACACTATCTGGGAGATGGACACATTTATAACTTTGACTCAAGCAGCACAAATGCAATCCCTGTAACCAAAACATTTGTACCCCTATTATATGCTGAAATTAAAAAACATTCACAGTTGACAGAATAAAATTTCAACAGCTTTACTTTGATTCCATTAATTGGGCTCCTCCAAATTACCTATTTTAAGAATTAAATCCTTTTCTGTTTTAAGCATCTAATAACACATAGAACACATGCCATTTACTATTTGCAAGGTTCTTCTTCTGATCAAAATATATGAAAGTCCATGGTTTCACATTATGTACATATACAAGAAAATTCGGAATTAAAATTGAGCAGAATTATGTGGGAAATGCTCTAAAAGACAACTTAAAGAAAAGATTACCTGCCATATAAAAACATCTGCAGCTTTAATTTATTCATACACTGTCTTCTTAATCTAATTTCTATTCTTTGAAACAAACGCTTCTTCTTTAGCATATTTGTGTCTTTGGTTTCCATGTGGTCAATAATATCACTACCGGCCCATGGTGAATGTTCAGTGTAAATACTCATCACCAAATTTCTTGAAAAACAAAATGTTAATAATCTTAATTTTTTAAAAAATATATAAACATGTTGCAGGAAAAAGCTAAGACTGTTTTTGAAATGGACCAAAAATATTACTGAGCATCTTTAATGGAAAACTAAGTATTGCCTGAGTTATATAATTCCATGGGGCCTCTCTGTTTTTCACCATCTTTAGCTATTTTACAATTCTGTGAATTGTAGAATACTGATAGTAATGAAAATAATTCTTGCCCATACACGTGCAGATTGTCTTTTGTAGATTTAGTTGATTATTGCCACAAGGATACAGAGCAATTTGGTATATGCTTAGCAAATTCATTTCAGCATCCCTGACTATATACATATATTGAATTCCTTATAACATCTTACTGGCACCCTCATTAAATAATGAGTTAAAATCTTTAACACACATCAATTTTAGTGTATTTGTCATAATTTTACCTTTTAAAAAACAATTATTCTTTAACACTGTGCTTTTCTGGTTTGGAGAGGATTTTTTCTTAACAATTTATTACCGTATATGTTTTCTATAGGTTTTGATGGATACAGTTTATCAAACTAAAGAGATAAAAGTTTGAAAAAACAATAAAATTACCTGAATTTAGTTTAAATTTGTAAGAAGATTTTAAACTGTGGATTCACTAACTTTAATGGCTCAGAATTTTGCCCTCCAATTAAGCCAATTTGGATGTTCTAATAGCAATAATGTATACTCAACTTTATGCATAATTCCTCAATGAGCTTTTTTTTACTTAACACGTTTTTATCATATTTGACTGATAGTTTGTCATTATACATTTGTAGTGATTTCATGTGTTGAAAAAATATGCATTTTAAGATTACTACATGCAAAATTCAGTATATAGCCATTAGATCTTTATTTAGTGTATTATTCTCATGTTCTTTAGACACTTAATTTTTTGCTTATCTATCATTAATTGTGTTTATTAAAAATCTTTCCTTTATATGTTAGATGCCAATTTGCCCTTACAATTTTTTCTCTTTTGCTTTAGTTATTTTTAAAATATGGTTACAAATTCATAAATATTTAAATTTTTATTACCTGGTACATTGGAATTTATCATAATTTGGGGAATTCTCTAATAATGCTTTCTCTCTTAAATGCAATGGCTTGATACAAATATGGCAACACCAGACATTTTAAGTTAGTACTTCTCTGTTCTATATCTTTTCACTTATCACTTTTAACCTGTCTGCATATTTGTGTTATATGTGCCTCTTCTAAAAAGCATAAGAGTTGACTTTCTTGTATCTGCATTCACATAAAAGTTACAAGCAATTCCTGTCAATTATTTTTCATAAATATTCTTTGAATTAATCCATTTATTTCCATACCCATTGCCGCCATCCTCATCCACTTCACTGACTTGTCTTACCTGGACCCTATGTGTGGGATAGGTCTTCCCTACCCAAACATTATCTCAGCTAATCCATTTTCCCCTCCAAAGTACACTTGAAATTTTTAAAATATAAATCTGATCATGTCACTCTGAAACTTAAAAACTCTTTACTGACTGCTTTCTAATATGACCCCCAAATCTCAGCATAAATTGCAAGGCCTTTCATAATCTGTACTCTGTCAATCATGCTATCCTTATCTTATCCCTATTGATCTCCATGCTTCATCCATACTTTAGTTCTATTTGTGAAACATGCCATATGTTTCTTTTTACCTCTGAGCCTCCATGCATGCCATTTCTTATGTCTCTGATATTTTTGCCTAATGCTTGCTTATTCTTTGCACTTCAATTTAAAATTCACTTTCTTGTTGAAACCTCAGCTGCTCCTTATCTGTAAACACACATATCCCAAATAAAGTTAGCTATAACAACTTCCGAAAAGTTTCTAGAAAATTCCTTTTTTGTTAATAATTTTATTTAAGTGCATTATAAAATGTATTTTATATTATTTGCAAACATATACACAAAAATAATAATTAATAATGCATAATCACATTCTCAGTATAAAAAAACTAAACCAATCACAAATATATGGTGTATACATGCAAAGATTTTTCCCCATAATTTCATTATTATTCCTCCCTTAATCCCATTTCTTACCCCAGAGATAACCATTGTTAGTTGGCTTGGTGTACAGCCTTGTAGATTCCACTTTCTAATTTCTGTATTTAAACATAGAAAGGTTTGTTCTTTTTTATTTCATTTTAATAACATCATACAGTGACTATTATTTGATTACTTTTTTTTCTGAAGAGTATGTTTTAGAAATCCTATCTTTTAAATTGAATGTATCATCATCCATTTACCTGGAAACCTATTAAAAAATATTTGGGTGATTTATAAATTTGCATTACTAGAAGCAATACTTCAGTGAGTTTCTATATACAAATGTCATTTTGTAGAAGTACTAATATATCTATCTATAAAACATATATCTTTGAAATTATATTGCTAGGTTAAAAGGTATACTCTTTTTTGTTTTTGTTTCCCTTTTTTAAAAATGTTCTTAGATATTCTTATATTTTTCCTCTTCCTTTGAACTTTAGAATCAATTTGTCAGTTTTATGACAAAACTGTTCACAATATGATTGGGAATATCACAAAAAAGAATCTATTAAAAATGTTATTCTAAAAGAGTGACAATGACATATTTACATAAAAATATGAAAAAAAGCAGGTAACAAAATTTTTTAAAGTATGATCACTTTTGGGAGAGAAATCTATTTAGCTAGACATGCCCAGAAAAAGACATATACTAAAACATTACTAGTAATATCAGTGGTTGATAGGAACATAATTTTTATTTCCTTATATCTTTTAACTCACTTTTCTTTTTTTTTACATGATAAATATTATAACTGATGCAATATAAAAATTTATTTCTTATTCAAATATAAAATGAAACTATATTAACATACATATCTCTAGAAGAAGAAATGTAGCTAAAAAACTCTTCAATATAAGCAAAGAAATTAGTTTAGGTACAGAGTCTTTCAGAAAGAAGTGTGAATGTGGCTGACTCATTTTATCACACAATTTTAATGTGAATAAAATCTTTTCTTCCTTGCCTAAAGATATTATATTGGATGGCAGTAAACAAAGATAAAGCAGGAATTCAATAATTTTATTTATTTCAATGGAAAACCCTAATATTGTCCTACACATAAATGTGCTGACTGGTCACTTTATGACCAAAAACCTCAAGTGGCCCTCAGGGCTACCTAGCTATTGTTCTCCATTTCTCCATGCAATTTACTCTCCGTTCTTGGAGTTCCTCCTTCTCATTTCACTGAGAAAATTGCAATTAGGAGATAGCTTTCCTGTTATCATTCTTCATCCAGGTTTACCAACTTGTCTCAATTTGTCCCCATATACATCACCTTCCTTTCTGTTAGAATGTACGAATTGCCCATAATCCTAAAGTGAGTCCATCCACTTGTGTCTTGGAACCTACTCACACAACTTACTCTAGCAATTATCCCTTTTCTTTTATCCATTTCCATTGCAGAATGCTATGCAAAAATAAAGCATAAACAACATCAAAATATGGAAAATTTAGCTATATTTAGATTTTATTCTAGATACATATGTTTTGAGTATTCATAGTAAAAACAGAAAACAGAACTCTTGTCCTTTATAGGGATCAATGAACTAACAAGTCTAGTATACAAGGAATCAATGTCCTCATTCTATTATGCCCTTAGACCTTGTCTATTAAAAAGAACTCAATTTGAAGCATTCCACTTTCTGATCTCTTATATTTCCAATTTACTTCTTTTAGTAACACGGAGCCAATGAATTTTTAAACCCACAAGAATTTCTAAACCATTGACACCATAAATTTTCACCGCCTATCACCCCTATCAATCCATTGTTCTTTTGCCTCATGAACCCTTTTGTTACATTATTCCCATCAGAATTCAAACACAATTTACTATCTCTTACATTTAAAAGATACATAATTTCTTTACCTGACAACACCATTCAGTGACTGCCTAAGTTCTCTGATCCCTCCTTTAAAAAATCTCAAAAGAAAATGTCTGGGGCCAGGAGGGGTGGCTCACACCTGTAATCCTCTGGGAGGCCGAGGCGGGCGGATTGTTTGAGCTCAGGAGTTTGAGACCAGCCTGAGCAAGAGCGAGACCCCGTCTCTACTAAAAATAGAAAGAAATGATCTGGACAACTAAAATATATATATATATATATATAAATTAGCCAGGCATGGTGGCACATGCCTGTAGTCCCAGCTACTTGGGAGGCTGAGGCAGAAGGATCTCTTGAGCCCAGGAGTTTGAGGTTGCTGTGAGCTAGGCTGATGCCACAGCACTCTAGCGGGGCAACAGAGCAAGATTCTGTCTCAAAAAATAAATAAATAAAATGTCCCTGTTTTTATTTTTCCAGGATCTCTCTTCTAATTCTCTCTCAAGTGCTGTCTGACAAAGTTTTCATTCTTAAAACCATTTTCATCAAGTCACAAAGGACCTTGATATTACCAAATCCAACAGTCGATTATCAAACCCCTTCTAATTCAGTTTCTCAACAGCATTTGACACTGGCCATCACACCCTCTTTTGAAACACTCTTCACTTGTCCCTTGGGAATACCTAGATTTTTTTTTTTTTTTTTTTTTTCCTTCTTCTCAGTTTACTGTACGGCTTCTCCTTTTCTCCCGGCATCTAAACATGACAGTGTCCCAGGGCTCAATCTTTAATCACTTTCTAGGTATTATCTTGACCAGTTCTGTGGCTTTAAACTCCATCTATATGCTAACTACACCAACAATACATGTAGTCCCAACTTGTCCTATGATCTCCAAACTCACAAATCCTACTGAATTGTGAAGAGCGTCACTCAGATTTCAAGAAAACATTTCAATTTTAATTTTTCCAAAACTGCAATCTTGCATCCTCCACCAGTTTTCTCTCATCTGTGTTCTCTATTCTAGTAAATTATATCGCCATTCAATTAGGTGCTTAGCCAAAAAGTTTGGAATTATCTTAGAGCCTTTCACTGGAGTGGTAATGTAAGATACAAATTGGAGCATTTTACTTCTCTGCCTCAAACCTTCCAATGCTTTCTCTACTCAGAATAAAATTCAAAGTCCTTACCATGGTCTATGAGCCTGCTTGGTTTCCTTTCCAACTTGATTTTCTGACTCCCCTTTTACCTTGCTCCAGCCACACTGGTTACTTCACTGTTCGATGAACACACTGAGCATGTGATCTCTCAAGGCATTTGGGCATACTAAATCGTCCAGCTACTCTTTTCCCAGAATCACCTCTTAACTTTATTTAAGTTTCTTTTCAAATGTTACCTCACTGGAAGGTCTCTTCCTGGCAATTGTATGTAACAATAACAAACTCCCTAAACTCTTGTTTATTCTCCTATGTTTGTTTTATGATTTCCCATAGCATTTGTTGCTACTAACATTAGATTATATATTTACTAATACTTATTTTCTGTATCCCACCAGACTGTAAAGTCCATCAAGAGAGGAGCTTTGGTTTGTGACTGTATTCCTAATGCATAGATCAGCGCCTGGCAGGGAGTAGGCATTCAATAAATTTTTGTTGGATAAGTCAATGAAATATATCATGCTACCTGTGCCACCTAATTTTTCTTAATTACTAGTACTTTAAACTCACTAATCTCTTTGCTAGGGCATGCCTTTAAGCTTAAACATTTCACCCAAGAATCAGAAGACCATGTTAAGGTGTCTAGAACCTCAAGGATGTTTTTCATATATAAATGGTCACAAGGTGGAGAAAATAAATTAATATGTAAGAAATAAATGGTTCCCCAGGAGCTCATTGCTTTTGCCTAGCAGTATAAAGCCTTTGATCTTTTCAGGGGAATGTCTTTCCCCAAGGCTCCTACTCCCTTGACAGACTGTAGTTATAAATTTGTTTGAGCAAAATCCCAGTATTTGGGATGCTGAATTCTATTCCCAGCTCCGCTGCTAATTACTGTGACTTTAGCCATGTGGCTCTACCCTTTCCAGGCTTCAGATTTCTCACCTGCAAAACCAAGGTAATTATCCTGACACTGCTTCCTAGAGATAGATGTATGGGGAATAGTTAAAAATAATAATCATAAAATAATTTCTATCTTTATTGGATATTAATTAAGTGCCACTGTGTGCAGAACTTTATTAACTCTGTAAGAAGCAGGATGAATGGATAACAAAGACTATATGATACATTGTCTCCTGCCTAAAAGAATCTTTGTTAGAAAATGTAAAAAGAAAGTCTCAGCATTATGCTGAAAAAAATAATCGCCCTCTATGTGGTCACAATTTCCTGTCACCTTTTCACTTTATCTAAAACTTTACTTTCTCAACTGTGAAATGGTGGAGAGAGAAGCTGTGGCGACATGACATCGTTTCACAGAATTTCAAAGCCCTGAAGGATCTCAGCAGTTCTCTGTCTCTGGCTCAACATCTTCACTTTAGAGATAAAGTAATTGACCGCTAGAGAGATCTGAGAGTTTTCCTAATTCACCAAACTGGGTCTCTAATCTCCTAATCCCCAGTTCATCTAGAAGGCTTTTCTTTTTTTTTTTTCATGCAAGAAAGTGTGTATTATTAAAGTATTTCCTCCATCCCTTTTTTTTCCATCTCCCATCTCACCAGAATATATACATATAAAGCAAAATAAACAAGGCTCTAGAAAGAATTAAATTAACTTGACGTTTTCTAAATCGGCGTGCCAATGTAAATTACAAATAATAAATGACATAAATAAGACTATCACGAATTTAGGAAATGGTTAACTATTTGAAATATCTTGGAAAAAAGTTATGTAAAAGCATCAACTTTATGACTCTTTTTAAGCTTGAAAATAAATTACAGATTTCTGATTTTAATTTAAATTTATTATCCCAAAGAATGGCATAGTGGCCATATTCTTCTGCAGGCAGCATGAATGCCCCTGTCTCTTTCGATGAAAATCCCAGTAATTTAAGGCTATTAATTTACAGGTAGTTTTGGTCCTAAGTATAGAATTCTGATAAAAGATTTTTATATTCTGATAAAAGATGATGAAAAAGACATGTTTTTTAACCTCCTACCACGTTTTATCTAAAAATTCTATTAGGCTCTTTATATATACTATTTTAGTTCAACCTCATGATGACCATACAAAAAGAGGCATTATTATACTTATTTAATAAGGAATAATGTTTTTATACTTATTTAGTAACCAAATACCATAAGCTTATGTAACTTGCCTTGAATGAACCACTTATCAAGTAGTGGGGTTAAGATTTGAGTCCAAGCCAGGTGCCTATAGTGTCATGTGCCTATAGTCCTAGCCACTTGAGAGGCTGAAGTGGGAGGATCGCTTGAGGTCAGGAGTTTGAGGCCAGCCTGGGCAACCTAGCAAGATCCTTATCTCTAAAAAATAGTTTTGAGATTTGAGTACAGATTTATAGATTTATTAAGTTCCCAAAATCTTTAATTTCCACTATACATTATAGGGGAAAATTTGTGCTTCTGTGGAAACCTATGCATTATCTACGGCAGGGATCAGGAAACTTTTCCTTAAAGGACTCAACAATAAACTAGTAAATATTTTAAATATACAGGCTATAGAGTTCTGTTGCACCTATTCAACTCTGCCATATAGCATGATAAGCAATACATAAACAAATGGGCAAGAATGTTTTCCAAAAAAACTTTATTTACAGAAAGAGGTTGTTTACTTACAGCTACACCTTGCCAAGTCCTAGAGTTTCCCTTTCGGTTATCTGATTCTGACTCTATGGCTAACAACACGGTTAGTTGTTGATAGCTGGTAGCAATGCAAAATAAGTCATGTCTATAAACATGTAAATTCTGTTTGTCAGAGGTTCAGTTGACTTTCTTATCCCACTGTGGAAGAAGCCAGTTTTGCCTTCTATTTGCACATTGATTTCAATATTCCTGATCTATACATATGCCTGTTCTTTGGATTCTCCTTTAAACTGGTTTGACATCTGCTCATCCCCTTATTTAATTAAATAAAATTTCTACCACATGATTTATTTATGCCTGTATGAGAATCACTATTTTACCTTTTCAAAATTTATTCTTTAACAGCAGTATAGTAAAAAGCATTAGCATACTCTTTGTACTATCTCCTATCTTGTAAAACTGTGGCTTTATTTTTTTTTCTTCTTGAGGAGAAATAAGAACACAAATGTTTCTGGGCCCCTGCAGAGATTCAGAGAGGTCCTTTATGCCTGGCACTCTCCATTGCCTCCGTGGTGCCATTATTTTCACTCACGCAACATGAAAGTTGCTTCATATCAATCATGTCAGCGCACGTCATAACAGAGGACATCAACACAATTTACTTGTCTTTTATGATACAAAGTTGATATGGAGAAAGTAAGAAAGTTGCCAATGTGATAAAGTGGTCTTCTCCACAGATTCGACACAGGTCGTCTCCATTATATGCATAGCTGGTGCACTGAAGATAAAACAGATTGATACTGAAAGTAAACACATGCCTTCGCACTTACCACCCATTGCTCCCTCTCTCAGCTCCCTCCTACGCTGGGTAGTATAGTAATGGATTCACCAGGGCTGGCAAATGACAGCTATTTATTAGAAAATCTTGGAATCCCAGTTGGAAGAAAACTTAAGGGTCATCTATTTTATAACAATAACTAGAATAACAATATTAACAATAATAATAAGAGCTAATATCTATTTATTACTTCTTTATTACATCAGACGATCTTATAAGTTTTTTATTTGTAGAATGCCTATTTTGTTGACTTAATTATTAACAACCCCTTTTTAAATTTCAAACATAGCCTATTTAGAATAATAAATTATATTATTACCCCATTTATGTATGACATCTGATTTTATCTTCACACAATTTTATAATGTATGATGATGATAAGTGCAGAAAAGCAACTTGCCTAAGTGCGTGCAGCTGGTAAGTAGAGGAATTGTGATTAGAACCTTGGAAGTCTTACCGTGCCATTAACTACTCTGCTATTTTTTCTATTTGCATGTCACTCACATCTGAAACAATACAGCCAACTGGTTATCCATTGGTGGTGAACTGACCACCTATGATAGGAATCAGTCCCATCTCTGGATAATTCTCTTGAAAGTTCTCGTGTTTATTATGCTGAAATCTATTCTCCTAGAGTAACCTGGACAAAAAATTGGAACCGAATTGTAAAGGCCATTTTATTCCATGCTAAGAAGTTTGTATTGTATTTGAACCTGAAAGTAAGAGGAGGGGCAAGAAAGCTATGCATTTATTTATTTATTTAGAATGTTAAGGTCAGAGGGACTGATTGTGAATTATACCGGAGGAGAGGGAGATAGAGTTGCACTAATCCTAAAAACAATAATTAACATTTTGTACTCTTTCAGTGAAATTTAGATCTTTAGTTTTACTCTTAGAGCCAAAGTTTAAAGAGAATCTGGATGAGAAATGATTGACTAGCTCGATTGCTGTATTAAGGATTGTTGAGATTTTTAGTCTTTCCCTAAATGCACAGATACCATCAAGTAGAATAGTAGGTAGACATGAATTGTCTCCTGAACTTGACCAGCAATCAAAAGTTCCAATTATCATTATGATAATGAAAACACTAATATGTGTGTGTGTGTGTGTGTGTGTGTGTGTGTGTGTGTGTGTGTGTATCCCTCTATTCAGACATTTATGTGACAGACCTATCAGATTCATCACACCAGATATTATGTTTTGAAAATACTTCTGTTTGGGACAGGTTTGACCAACTACCATGAAGTTTAAATTCCACTAGAAGAAGACACATAAACATACAAACATATGTGGGAAATGGGAAAATTAATTGGCCAACAAGGAATTTTTTGGAAACATCTAAAATAGCTGTAACTTTTTATGATGAAGCTACAAAAAAAAAAAAAAAAAAAAAGGGAGGAGAGCCAAGTCCTCACTTTCAAAAACATCCCCCAAAGATATTTTCCTTGTTTCTTCATAGAGTTTGAGATCAGGTTATCCAACTCTAAAGTGTCCAAAACAGTCTACTCAAGTATATTTCTTTCTGAGAGCATTACATTAAATTCACTGTTTTTTAATTTAAGGATGAGAGAATTTTGATTGCCAACTTTAGAACCCCTTTAAAAATAACAGCTTTGGAGTTCAGTTAAGCACAGGAGCTTTTAAATTTCACATTCCATTTGCCTGTGGCTACATTTGACCTCTTTCCTCAAACCTGCCATTTAAATTTCCGCTTTATTTCCTTTATAGGCTTGGAAACAAATCAACAGTTACTTTTAAATAGAAATTTTTGTAGTTTAAATATCACAGTATCCTATTTGGTTACAGAAACATTTTACTTTTAATTAAGCTTGTTTCAAAAATCCATGTTTTTAATCAAAGAGAAAATGTGCTGTGAAGTTCAAAAAGGTTCCATGTTTGGAGAAGGTGGTATGCTAGGGAATATTTCATAGCAGTTTGTGGAACTTGCAACAATAACTTGTTCCATTTGGGGGGAGTTATTTGCTTCTATGCAGTCTAAATATCAGTGCCATCACCTTGTACAACTTCAAGGAACACTGTTATTATTGTATTCTTTGTACTTCAGAGGATACAATGTAATGCTGCCTCCTCGGACTTTGCAACTCGTTGTAAAAATTGTGATGACCTTGGCTATGATCAAAATTGCCAAGATCATCAGAGAGGAAGACTATGGTTAAATTATTAAAGAGATCCATTGCAAGGAAATGTTCATCTCAAGTTAGAGGACAATGATTAAGTTTGCGTAACTGGAAATCTAATTTTCTGATTTTTTTTTTTTTTTGATCCTCAAGTTGAATCATCTTGGGGAAAAATGTTTTCAATATAGCAAAATTGAATAAAATTCTTGCTATTAAAGAACCAAATTGATTCTGAAACTGGAGGAAAAACTTATAACTAACCTTGTTTAAAAACTTAGTAAGTTATGGCACCACCAACTCCATTTTCTAGAAGTTAATTCTTGTTTTGGTCAACAGTCCACTTGGGATAGTAGAATTGAGCCCATATTCAAAACAGACTACTTCGTGATTCCAGGTTATTCCCAAAAAGCCTATTTTTTTTTTCTTTTAAATTCTTGGAGCCTCCATGATTATGGAGAGCTTAAAATGACTGTCATTTATAGCTTAGTGACTTGTGCTGTTAGACACACCTGGCACACGAATCTGAAGTTTGGATGGGATGGCTGCTGTAAAGCAGGTGTTTACCAGAACAGGGAACAGTGGTATTGCAATTAGGAATGTCAAGAGTATATTTAAAACCCAGCGCATGTCTAGTGCCAATTAAAATACACTGATCTAACCAAAAGCCCATAACAAATTGATCTCACAATGTTCAGATAAATATATTTGACAGAACTTGGCCATGAAATAGATGTCTATTTTAGCCTGTGAGCATGCTCACAACCACCTCAGGGCTAGTAGGTGTTGAAAGAAATGGTATTAAGGAGCAAAGCTCCAGATGGTCCCAAGGAAAGGTTTGCTCTAATAAACACAATGAAAGGCTGACAAGCTGTATGAATGACAGACAAAAATAACAAGCAATAAATGAGACGTTATGATTGATGCCTCATGAGAAAAGCCTGAGCAGCTCTGAGTAAATATGACACATAAAAAAGAAAGAATTTTCCTGGAGAAAGAGGAACAAAAATATTCCACAGTAAAGACCCAGGAAGAAAGACAAGATAGGTTGTTTGGCACATAGGTCATTTTTACACTCTCCTATTTCTAAGATCAGCATATATACTTACCATTATTATTTTAACTTTTTATTATAAATCACTTTAAGCATATACAAAAGTATAGATGGAATAGTAAGATGAACCCTCTTGTACAAGCAACCAGCTGTTACCAATTCATAGCCAAATTCATTTTCTATTGATCCCCACCCACTTCCCCTATTTTAAATCAAATATCAAACATCGTGTAATTTCCTCTATCACAATTGTTATATGTCTCTACAATATTAGAGCTCTTTTTT
The DNA here is from genome assembly GCA_004363605.1 of Indri indri. Lineage (NCBI taxonomy): Eukaryota > Metazoa > Chordata > Mammalia > Primates > Indriidae > Indri > Indri indri. The sequence continues at coordinate 23,056 of RJWJ010005575.1, read as the reverse complement.
AACATGGCCACATTATCATGATAGCATCTAAAAATTTAACAATAATTTCTTAGTATCATCAACTGTGCAAACAGGTCAAATTTTTAGTTGCCCCATAAATGTCAAAGATGTTTTGTTTTGTGTTCACATTTTGCTTGTTTTAACCAGGATCTAAATAATGTCCACATAGTACAATTGTTTGATACTTTTATGTCTCTTTACTCTAGGTATTCTCTCTCTTTCTCTTTTGTCTCCCTCCTTTTTTTTTTTTTTTTTTTTTTTTTTTTTTTTTTTTTTTTTTTTTTTTTTTTTTTTTTTTTTTTTTTTTTTGGAATTTTTTGTTCAAGAAATGTGGTCCTGTAGAATTGCCATGATTTAGATATTTCTGACTACATTCTCATGATGTTTAACATGGTCCTCTGTACTCTGCATGTCTATAGCTATAACTTGATAGTTGGATTTAGAGTCTTGATCAAATTCAAGATTATTTTGATTTTGGTTTGTTTTTTGGTATTACTACTTCAGAGATGATGTTGAGTTTTTTCATATATGTCCTGTTACCACTCATTTTGTGATGTTAAAAGCTGTTAATCCTCAGAGCCTAAATTAATTAAACCCTTAAAGATTGCAAAATGCCATATAAAATACATGAACACTGGCATATACATATACAATGGTATATACATTGCAAAATCACAATATTCAAATTCTATTATTTTGTTTTCATTTATTAGCTGGAATACAGTTGGCCCTTAAACAACACAGGTTTGAATTGTGCGGGTCCACTTATATGCAGATTTTTTTTCAACCAAACAGTATTTGTGGGATGTGAAACACACATATATAGAGGATTGATTTCTCATATAGTATACTCTGCAGGGTTGACTGTGAGATTTAAGTAGGCACAGATTTGGTTACACGCAAGGGTCCTGGAACCAATTCTCCAGGTATGCTGAGGGACAACTGTACTTCTTTAAAGAAACATTTACCATCTTCAACTATTTGTTTACCATCTGGTATAGTTCATACAGGAAGGGAAAGATAAATACATGCATCATTCTTTCCCTTTATTTAACAGTGTTAGAAATAATGAGTTGATTTACTATCATTCTCCAATGGTGACCAATACTTTTCAAATGATTTTCAAATCATGGATTAAACACACTAAAAGCTCTGAATCTCTTGTAGTTATTATTTTTATTGATGCACAAATTGTGTGAATTTTCAACTGAGAGCCTCTTCAGATTTGTCTTCTAAATTCTTTTGACTCAATCCAAGTTGATATCTTTCTTGCTATTGGATGTGTAAAGTTTTTCCAGTCCTATACACTTGCTGCCCCGGATCTGAAATCAGCAATTCTCCAAATGCCCTGGTTCCTTATGGTGTGACCACAACCTGGGCATTGCATATACTCATTGCTTCTGCGTTATTTGTTATTTTTAGCCCCTTTTATTGGATAGATCGAGAAATATTTTAATGCTATAATAAATAATGATTTCGTGTGGATACTTTAAAGTAACAGTCAGGATTACAGACTTTCACATAACTTCTTTTATCTTACATTTTCATGTTCTCTCTTCAATGCTGAAAATTCCCAGTTGTTGAAGACCTCGCAAATGCTAGAATTACAATATCATATAATTAGGCATTAATTTTATCCCAAGTTACACACAGACAAACGAAGTCATACTACTGATACTACTACTAATACGATTACTAAAAATTGTATAAATTTTTATTTTAGAATTCTTCTTGTAATTTAATGTAACGTATTAGGAATTATAAAATTAATGTGCTCAAAATCACTTAGAATAATCCGTTTCTATGCTTTCAAGTACATGCCAATTTAGTTCAATTAATTCATTATAATATTAACTTTACAAATTTAAAAAATACTTAGTATTTTTACAATTTTTAAGAAATTGAAATAGTTCCAAGTCAAATCTACAAGTAAGGTGTATTTAAAGAAATGTAACCTCTATCACTATCCTCTGGGTGGAGAACCTGAGGCCTTGGGGCCACATGTGGCCTTCTGGATCCTTGAGTGTGGCCTTTTGACTGAATCAAAATTCTGCAGAACAAATGCTTTTAATAAAGGGATTTATTCTGTGAAGTTTGGATTCAGTCAACGAGCCACATTTGGGGATCTGGAGGGCCACACGTGGACTTGAGGCCACAGGTTTTCTTAGCATATATAATGTATGGTTCATTATAGGAAAATTTGTGGTTTTGTTCCTATGTTTAATATTAATACCATTTTATGATACCCTTTTAAGAACTTTTTTCTATTAGTGCTTTTCCAAGAACAAAATTGAAATCGGTGAATAAATTTTTCATCCCCTGCTCTGTCTTCTCCCATAGTATATAATTTAAGGTAACGTCATTTTACCTCCAGGTAATAAATGCTATTATTAATATATATTTTGACATGTTCTCCCCATTCTCCCCTTATTTTTAATAATTCAACTGTATCTTTTGTCAAAGGATACACCTATGCTATAATTTCTCTTTCATAATTTATTCTTCTTGATGCTATACACATACATACATATATATAATACTTGCAGGCTTTTAATCTATATCTTCCCAATTATTTTGGCAACATGAAACTCGTTCTCTGACAGATTCCTTAGGAAAGTTTCAGTGGAATCAAATTTCCTGGAATTTTGCATTTTGATAACTATCGGTGATGATTTTTATTTTTTTAACTTGTTACAGTTTATCTTGTATTTTTTTAATTTTTATTTTTTATTATCATGGGTACATAATAGTTGTATAATGATTTTATTTTGAAAATCAGTTTAGCAGGATATAATATACTTGATTCACCTATTCTTCCCTTGAATGTTTCCTTGATTAAGTATTTTCATCTGACATAAAGGATTTCTATTAAAATTTTTTTGATGATATGATGATTTTCACTCCCTTGCAAATAATTTGCTCTTTTTTTCAGCTGTCGAAGACAATTTTTAAAGTTTATTGTTGCATTTTACTAGACTAAGTCTCAGTGTTAATCATTCTAATAACTTTTCAATTTCTTACATTTTAATTACTAATATTTATTTCCTTTGTTTTTTTCCCTTTGGAATTTCTATTATATGTATGTTAGATTTTCAAATATTTTCTATATTGCCATTTTCTTTCAAATCCTACCTGAGATATTGTTTCTTTTTTTACTTTTAATAATCTCCATCTTTTATCTATCTTAATTATCTATTGTTTTAATTCCTTTTTATACTCTTTATAATTTAATATTAATTTTTGACATGTTTTCCTTAAATCTAATAATCCTTTCTTGATTTCTGTAATTTTATTTCTGAGTTTTTTTCTGATGTTAATTTGTACTGTTCTTTCATGTCTTCTATTATTTTCTTTGTCTATTTGACCCCATTTTGAAATGGTAGTTTTTTTGTCTATCAGTTTGTTACGTGGTTTCTTCTTCCTCTCCCAATTTTTTTCTTGTAATATGTTTGTATGGGAATCAAACACAATCTTTTTCTACTTCTAATATTTATATAATTTTAATTTTCCTGAACTTTAAGAAAGAAGGTTGGGTCAAGGGAGGTTTTGTTTGTTTTTTGAGACAGAGTCTTGCTCTGTTGCCTGGGCTAGAGTGAGTGCGGTGGCGTCAGCCTAGCTCACAGCAACCTCAAACTCCTGGGCTGAAGCAATCCTACTGCCTCAGCCTTCTGAGTGCTGAGACTACAGGCATGCACCACTGTGCCCAGTTGATTTTTTTCTATATATATTTTTAGTTGTCCAGCTAATTTCTATTTTTTTTTTTTTTTCGGTAGAAACGGGGGTCTCGCTCTTGCTCAAGCTGGTCTCAAACTCCTGAGTTCAAACGATCCACCTGCTTCGGCCTCAGAGAGTGCTAGGATCTCAGGTGTGAGCCACCGTGCCTGGCCGAGGGGAGTTTTTTAGATTCACACCTCTATAACATCATCTTCTCTTACTTTTGTGAAGTTGTCAAAAATATGGTCTCATACTTGTAAAGATCCCCAGACATTAATTCCCTTCCTCATTTTTGTCTGGGCCTTGTTATTTTCCTGTTTTGTTTAATATAAATCATAATTTCAATAGTGTCTCCTCAGTGTTTGGCTTTGTTTGAGAAGTTGGTCTTGACTTGTGAGATTTGAGACTTCCTGGGGATGGCATAGACTGCATTAATTTCCTCACACCTTACTATGTGCCTCTTTCAGTGCGTAATAGCTTTTAGTTTCAACTACTATGTTCAGATTGCTTCCCTGATCTTTGCAGAGAGTACCTGTTGGCTATTTGGGTTCTATTAATTGTAAATTCTTCAGATACATTATTCCTTTCATTTCACACGTAAAGACATTTATAGTGCTTATGTAGCCATTACTGGCTTGTCTTCAACTATTCATATTCAGAGGTCTATTGAGATATCTTTCCACAAATTTTATTTTCTGTAGATTTCTTCACCATTTTTCTGGAGACAGTCTCAGTGCATGTACTTTTAAAATAAACTAGAGAATTCCTAACTTGACAAATGTCTTTCAGATACTCTCATGTTGACCTCATACTAGGTTCTTTGGATTATAACTCACAAGTAATCAAAAAGTATTCTGTATACGTCAATTTAAAAATAATCCTTTTGCTTTAAAAAATGTTTTAGTTCATTTGAATCTATTCTTTCATATAAGATCTTGTCAGCTAAATCTTGTCAGTCCTGCAATATAACTGAGACATAAACAATTTAGTTATTTAGTATGAGATTGAATTTTTTTCAATTAGTGGATTGTTCTGATAAAACTGAATATTTCTATCCATTAATTTTTCATATTCCATGACATCTCATGGTTTTAAATATTGCTGAAATATTCTATTGTTTGATACATATAGTAAAAAGAGTCAACACCCATAATAATATTAATAGATATTAATACGATGCAGCCAAACCCCATTGACTAAAGAAATTTATTGTTTATTTCCTGAAATAATTCAAGTAGATAGAATTTTGTCTTAAGTTTTTCAGATCATTGTGTCTAAGTAGAAATTTAAAAAACTCATGCAATTAAAAGAGTAAAGCTACATTGTCTTTAGCCCATATATAATTATAAAATAGCATTAATATAAGGAACCATGCAATAGAGGGATCCCATTCTATATTTTATATTGATTTCTATTTTTACTTGCTTGTTCTTCCTTAATATTAATTTATTATCTTGATCTTACTTTCAAAATAAACCTTTGTAATTACACAAAAAAAATTCATGACAAAAGATGTTTCATTCTTTCCTCTAGTATAAGCAATATTTATTATTTTTCAATATATAATAACAAAATTGTAGAGTTAAAAATCATCTACAACCTAAACATCATCAGATAAACCCATTCAATTAACGAATAAGGAAACTTGTCTTTAGTTACACAGTGGTGATGGGTACTTCTGTTGTGAAAATCTGTTACCAAAAGTTCAGTACTTGTCCCCAAGACTGAATCAGTGAAAACAAAGAATGAGGACAAGTGGTTTAAGGAAAAGGAAAGAGAAGTTTATTAATTCCCTGGTAAATGAGGAGGGCAGTGGAGTAGCATCTTGAAGACTGCCATCCTGCCTTTAAGTAGAAATACAGGGCTTTTTAAAAGGGGGGTTATTGGCAGTTGGGCTTTGGTCCGCATGACTGGTGTCACATGCTGTGGCTTTGGGCTATTGCTGTTTACCTACAATTGGAGGTTTTAGGCAACCTTATCTCTAGTGACAATGATCTCATGACCCTTGTCCAGACAATTCTGTTGATCCATATCCTGTGGTTTAAAATACTACAAAACTAACAGCAAAGAACATTTTTCTGCCACTTTGATTACTGGCCTCAGGCAGAAATGCAGTTTTTATTTCCCAAGAAGGGTGGCAGTTTTAGAGGGACAACTCCCAAAACATTTCATTGCTCTTTTTCCAACCTTTACCTCTGCTACAAATATACTTTTACTAATCGTCAATCAATGTTCTTTTCCTGTGTTTTACAATTTTAATCAAAATTTGAAATGAAATAGTTTCCTGGACAGTGTTTTGGTTTTCTAAGAAAAACAAAACAAAAAATGCACAATTACATTGTATCTTTTGAGAGAATCACAGGAAATTCTTACAATGTAATTTCTCACACAAGTATTTTTTCCATAATTTTTTTTACATAATAAAATATAGTGAGAAACAGGAGTCATTGCTTTAAAGAACACTAAATCTCTTTAGAATTCAGGGTCTTCATTTGTGAAATAAAAGGATAACAGTAAAAGCATTTGACAAATTATATTACCTATATTTTAATACCTATATGATTTAGGTAGTCTACAAAATAAACCTTAAAGACCTTAGAATTAAAATGACTATATGGAGGTACTTGACTAACAGAGATAAAAATTATGAGCTATAAATTTTTAGGAATTAAGGGAGTATGAAGGGTTAGAAAATTGGTGAACTTAAATAAATAGACTGTTGAAATAGAAAGCACAGAAATGTAGCCAAGTATGCACAAAAACTGAAGTATTATGGAGATGCAATTGCAGAGAAACAGATGATATATGGACTAATCAATAAAGGTGAGAATTAGTTAACCATATAAAATAAATAAATAAAATTGTAGCTCACACATATCATAAAGATCAATTTCAGGTGGACTCAAGACTTGTGTATATAAAATAAACTTTAATGAAATGTAGAAGCAAATGTAGTACTTTTAAGGATGAAACAAGCACAAAAGTATGTACTATAAGAGTAAAAACTAATAAATTTTAATGCATCAAAATATATAATCTTTTGTACATCAAAGTGTGAATAGGTAAGGCATACAGTGGAAGGAGTATATACAACACTTAAAAATGATTAAGTGTTATTATCTAGAACATGTAAGGATCTATTTTGTATCAATATGTAACAGAAAAGAAAAATTTGCATAAGGAGCTGTTTAAATGAGTTTATAGTAAACATAAGAACAGAGCTTAACCTTAAAGTTATCAGAAAAATAAAAGTTAAAATAATATATTATTTCTAACCAATCAGATTGGCAAATAAGAACTACCCAAGGCAATTTTGAAGATGTAGGAAGAAGGACATACACTACAAGATATTAAGCCCTATTATAAAGAAATAATAATAAAGAGAGTGTGGTATAAGTGCACAGATACACAAATTGATATATTAAACAAAATAGAGAGCCCTCATATAGACCCACATATCTGTGGCCGTCTGAGTTTTGATAAAGATGACATTGCTTATTTTCTGTTTGGAAGATCTGTCCAGTTCATTCAGTGGAGTGTTGAAGTCCCCTGTTACTATGGTGTATTGTTTATCATGTTGTTTAGATCAGACAAGGTTTGTTTTATGTAACTGGGTGCTCATGTATTGGGTGCATAGATATTAAGGATTGTAAACTCTTCTTGTTGGATCTTCCCTTTCCCCAATATACAGTGGCCATCTTTGTCCTTTTTTTACTTTTGCTATTTTAAAGCTTATGTTATCTGAAACTAGTATAGCTACCCCTGCTTTCTTTTGACTTCATTCACCTGGATGATAGTTTTCCATCCCTTGACCTTTAGTCTGAAGGCATCTTTGTGGATTAGATGTGTTTCCTGTAGACAGCAGATACTAGGCTTGTGGATTTTTATCCACTCTGCCAGCCTATATCTCTTCAGAAGACAGTTCAGGCCATTCACATTTATTGAGAGGATTGAGATTTGTGGTAGATTTCCATTCACATTGTTGGGCGAAATCCTGTTGTTTTGTTTTGCTCCTTGAGCCGTCATGAAGTCCACGTTCTAGGCTTTAACTCTGGAATGATTTTACTTTGAAGAGTGTCTGTTATGCTGTTCAGTGTGTAATGCAGGTCTGAGTATTTCCTGTAGGGCTGGACCTCTGTGGAAAAGAATTTGGAGATACCTCAGAGAGCTAAAAATAGAAATACCATTCGATCCAGCAATAGCACTATTAGGCATCTACCCCAAAGAGCACAAAACATTCTACGATAAAGACATCTGCACCCAAATGTTTACGGCAGCACAATTCGCTATTGCAAGGATGTGGAAACAACCCAAGTTCCCGTCAATCCATGAGTGGATTATTAAAATTTGGTATATGTTTACAATGGAATATTGCTCAATCATAAGAAACGACAGTGATCTAGAACCTCTTATACTTTCCTGGATTAAACTTAAGCCCATTATCCAAAGTGAGGCACCACAAGAGCAGAAGAATGGGCTCCACTTGTACTCGCCATCAAATGGGTACTAACTGATCAACACTAGGGTGATTACATGGCAGAAATACTCTCCAGGGATTAGGGGAATGGGGGGGTAAATCTGCAACTAAAGGACAAGGGGAGCACTGTGTGGGGAAAGGGCATGCCTTTAACCCGCACTTGGGTGAGGCAAAGACATAAAGTGTCACCATAATGTTTGTACCCTCACAATATCCTGAAATAAAAAAAAAAAAGATGACATTGCAATGGACAGCCATATGGAAATATGTATTTTGACTTTCGTCACACATCATAAACAATATATCGATTCCAGACAAATTGAATATTAAATATTACATATAAAACAATAAACCGTTTGGAGAAAAACAGAAGAAAATCTTTATTCCTTTAATGTAGACAAAGATTTCTTAGTGGGCCCCAAAAGTTCTATCCATACAGAAAAAAACAGGTAAATGGCTGTGTTATCCTCCCACTCACCAGACCCTGATCTCAATGACACAAAATCATACACACAAAAATCAATAAAACCTTCTTACGAGTCATGCAAATTAGTATAGAACAAAGTTCCATAATATTTCACCACATTACTCAATGTCTTTTGGAAAGCAGTGCCCCAGATAAAGTTATAACCTATGGATGGTTGGTGTCTGATCAGACAGAGCTGCCTATCAATGTCAGGGGAACTAGTCACTTAAGCAATAAACCTCTCTGTATATTTTGAATGTCATCCCAGGGGTATCTGGGTGTCTACTGCTGTGCATGGATTTACATTAACAGTAGCACTGAAATTTTTCCTGATGTGATTAACAGTGGATCTTTCTTTCAAATTCTAGGAAGGAAGGAAGGAAGGAAGGAAGGAAGGAAGGAAGGAAGGAAGGAAGGAAGGAAGGAAGGAAGGAAGGAAGGAAGGGAGGAAGGAAGGAAGGAAGAGAAATCTCTGCCCTAAAACTAAACTGCCAAACCAAGGCCTCTTCTTTTTAAAAGCGTTCTTCCAGAATGTCCTTGTCTGACCCACAATAACACTGCCCTGGGTTGTACCTTGCATCCATCTCCTGGTAAAAGAAATTCAGTCGTGTACCATTTATTAACACCATGCCTGATACTGAAAAGTTATCAAAGCACAAAACTATAATGTTAATATTGCCATTATTGGTTTTTCTTTGTTCTCTTAATCTTTCATTTATTTATCAATTGAAACACTGAATATCTGTAAGAATAACGTATACTGATCACTAAGACGTGGTGACTGTCTTCAAAACTCACAGTCACTAAGAAATGAAAGAAAGACATGCAATTATTTAATTGTTAAGTGTGGTAAGGGCTGCGGTGGGAATAGTGCAAAATGCCATGACAATTATAAGGTAAAAAGTAGATAAAAATTACTCTTTGGGGGAAGAAATGAAAGGTCATTGCAAAAGGCTACATATAGGAGATAGCCTTGTAGTAGATACACACCTGGGGCTATACAGACTATACCTAATCATTTACAGGCAATATTCTGATGCCTAGAGAAAGTAAATACAAGGAAATAGCTTCTGATAAAAGTTTGTCTCAATTAGGCTTGTGCTTATACATGTTGCATGATATACCTTATGTCCCTTTAAACATAGATATATTTAATTTTCAAAACTATTCTGTGAATTAGATAGGATAAAAAAAAAATCCTGATTTTATACAGGAAAAGAGTAAGGCCTAGAGAGCTAAGTGACTTCCCCAGGGTAAACAGTTACTTAGTGGTACTTCTAATTTCTAATCTTGATAAAAGAGCAAAAAGAGAACAAGTATGAGAGACCAAGATGCAATAATGCTTCCATAGCATAAGTGCCTGTGGAATAGATTAAGAAAATGTACCAGTTAGACATGTTGGTCCCAAGTGTCAAAAACAAACTTGGGCTAACTTAAGCTAAGAGACGATTCACTGAAAGGCTGCTGGGAAGTTCACAAACTCCAAGGAAGAGTTTGAATATAAGACCTCAGCAAGAACCGAAGGCAGAGAAGTCACAAAGATCTGGTTGGCAGAAAATAATGGGTGGTTTGAGGTGGGTACAGCAAGGACTGAGCTCCAACTATTTGCAACCTTATGTTAGGCCTCTCAAGAGTCACGTTTTCAGTTATCTTTGTCCTGCCTGGTTGTCCTCACTTGGTTCATGAGCCAAAGGATTGCAAATCCCACCAGGACTTCATGAAATAGAGGAAACATGGTCCTCAAAAGAAATGAAGCATGTTATTGCTACAAGAAGGGAAGGCGACGCAGGAGAAGGTGTTTTGGGGCTTAGGCGTGACCCAGACATTCATATCCAAAGGGCGTAAGTGCTTATGACACTGCCTACATAAGGCTGCAGTAGTCTTCCAATAGTTATATCCCCTGGGATTGAAAGTACAAAGAGGAGAATAAGAAATATCTGGGTTCCAACTATATCGTCTTACTCCCAGTATCTAGAAGCAGTTGTGTTTTCCCCTGACAGTAGGGGTCAATCACCACTCTGAATGCCATAATCCCCTTTTGTAAGAACACAGTGGCCAAATGGCAGTCTCGGCTTCTAATCTCATGGTTATAAGAGAGGTCACTATTTCCTTGTAGAACCATTAAACCTTGACCACTAAAACCTCTGACTGAGCAGATACCAGACTCATGGGAACAGCATTAAATATTTAAAATGTAGGTTATTTTGCGTAAATACAAAAGGCGTCTCCGTATTTCCAATCCTTGATTACAAATTTGTGTATTTTTATTTTGGCTGGGGGAAAAAGAACACCAAATATTTTTTGCTGTCTCAGGGTACATACGACCTCCCTAACTTACTAGAATAAGATTTCCGAGTTGGCATTGGATTTAAGGCATCACTGGGCCATTGCACTATTTCATAAGGCAAGGTTCCTATGAATAACAGTGAATATGATATGAGTACTGGAACTCAGGGCATCTCTCTGCATTATAACTTTCACTTTGACAAGAGTTTTCTGGAAGGTAAACTCTTCCAGAAAATGAAGTACTAAGTTCAGAAAAGTTCAGTTCTGAAGTGCTAAGCATTAAGTGCTAAGTTCAGAAAAAAAGAGACAAGAAAAATGAATCCTAAACAGAAAAGCTTTTATCCCAATAAGAAAAAATGCATATTGTCCTTTGTATGAAAAAGGGAGTCTTTTTATAATGAACTTTCTAGTGGGTGTTTGGCTGCTCCCTTTCAGGTATTTGCACCATTCTGCAACTTCAGGATTAAACACTGTTGCTGGCCGTTTACAAACTTAAATAGCAGCAGTTAACCAGGCTAACCTTGTAAGTGAAAGTTTTCGGTTAGGGGATCCTTGTGCTGGTTTTTATTGTTGCCACATTTGATAAAGTTTATGAGGGCATTGAGTAAGTACTGGGATGATTGCAGAAGTTAAACCTCATTAAGATATGGGCGTTCTTGCCCACTGGATTATCAGTAGTCTCTACCATAGTGGAGACATCTGGCTGTGCATTCACATGGGGCACAGATACTTTTCAGGCTTTTGGTCCATTCTGAAAGCTCCACTGGCATATTTTTTTCCAAACAACTTCCTTGTCACCAGTCTATTAGTACTTCTCTTTCCAGAATTCTGATTTTCCAGCCAGTTTAATAGGAAATTTTACAGATTTTGACCTTAGCCATCTCATCTTCCAAGCCAAAACATAGTCATCTGAATAAAAGTCCACAAGTTCTTTTTTTTTTGTATTTTTTTAATTTCTGCATATTATGGGGGTACAAATGTTTATGTTACGTTGCCCTTGCCCCCCCGCCAAGTCAGAGCTTCAAGCGTGTCCATCCCACAGACGGTGCATATCGCACTCATTATGTTTGTATATACCCATCCCCTCCTCCCCCCTCCCATCTGCCCAATGCCCGATAAATGTTATTCCTATATGTGCACTTAGGTGTTGATCAGTGAAACCAATTTGCTGGTGAGTACATATGGTGCTTATTTTTCCATTCTTGTGATACTTCACTTAGTAGAATGGGTTCCAGCTCTATCCAGGAAAATACAAGAGGTGCTATATCACAAGTTATTTTTGTAAGTTCTAGAAATTATGTTGACAGTATTAAAGAATATGGGCTCTTGAGTCTATCTTGAACTTAGGTCCAGTCCCAGATGTGCTAGTTATCGGCTAGGCAATAATGGGCGAATATTTGTTCCTTATCTGGACTGTGGGGAAAATGACCTCTAATCAAAACATTAGAGATGTTTTGATGATTACATAAGTTAACACTTATAAGAGATAATTTAAAAAGGTTGTGCGTGAAGTAAGCCCTCATTAAAACTTAAATATTGTTATAGTTTATATGTTTATTTAATAAACGTTTATTTAGCAGCTTCTTTGTGCCAGTACTTTTATAAACTAATGAACAAAGCAAATGTGGAAAAACGCTGATGAGAGACAAGCTTAAGATCATAGCACTTTAGCTCCTGACTGCCTCCTCTGAAAACCTTGCCTTCTCAGTGTGTGCATCTGTTTTGACCTAGGCTATTCCATCCTGCATTTCTACCAGGTGCCTGAGAGCAGGGAGCCCACTTAATAGCAGCCCTTCTTCCCACCCGATTTAGAGCATTTAAAGAATAGGCCCTAAAGCACGTTGAAAATATTCTGTTCCTTTTTAGTCTAAGGTATTCTTTAGCCAAATATGTAGGTTTAGTTTTCTGGGTTTAATCACAGTTCATGGTAGATGGACGAAGATTAAGCAAACATTTCTCTCTCTGGAATTAAAAAAAAAAAAAAATGCTTTCCTATAGATTACACCAAGAGCCATCTCCGAAATGTCATTGGAATAGACTAATGTGGGATCCAGGTTGGCATTACCCGACTCAGCAAACAATTAGACGATAGTGTGTGGCCCCTGTTGGAGCCTTGAAGGCAGACTTTGGCCCACATGGATAAACCTACACATGCGCGGTTTGGCTTTTTGGTGGAACAATCTCAATATCCAATCCCATAAATAATACCTAGATTAAAAAAAAAACTTCCTTTAGAAATAACTTTAAACTTTGTTGTGTCTACCTCAAAATTCATATGTTGAAGCCCTACCCCTTAGTACCTGAGAATGTGACTGTATTTGGAGATAGGGAATTTTAAAAGGTATTTAAGTTAAAATCAGCCCATTAGTGTGGGCCCTAATCCAATCTGACTGCTGTCTTTATAAGAAAAGAGAAAATTTGAACACACACAGAGACACTGGGGGTGCACAGAAATACCACTTGAGGACACAGCAAGAAGGTGGGCAAGCCAAGGAGAGGGTTCTCAGAAGAAACCAAACCTGCCACCTGGTCTTGGAATTCAAACCAAACCAGACTGTGAAAAATAAACTTCTGTTGTTTAGGCCACACAGTTGTGGTATTTTTGTTAAGACAACCCTAGCAAACTGATACAGATTCACTGATAGAAACTCTCTGTATACTCTCCACCTAGCTTCTACTAATGTTAATATCTTTTATGTCCATAGTACAATTATCAAAACTGTAACACTTAGACTTTTTATGATGTAAATAAGATATTCCTGCATTTCTTCCTCCATGTATCCCTTCTTTTTTTAAACTCTCATTCTAAATGTTATATCTGAGCATGATAAATGCAGGCTTTAATTACAGGGCAGACAACAATGGAGGGTACAGAGAACTATTTTAGTTCTCTTGTAAAAGGCAATATTTAATTCTCAGACTTTGAAAATGCAATCGAACTTTTTCAGAGTATTCCAACGAGTCACTGGAATACTCACAAATATTTTCATTCCATCTGTTAGGTTTCAATATGTTCCTGATCAATGTTGTAATTTTCACATAAGAACTTATGAGGCTGTAAATTCCACTTTTATAACTCAGAAACTCTGTGTTAATCACTGAGTTTGTTTTCAGCAACTGCAAACTCACAGATCTGAACATATAAGGAGTATGTGATACTTTCACAACTGAGTGTGTCATCCTTTGCCTTGAGGCAAGAATTTTGACATTGTTTCTTGCCATTCTCTTGTTTTAAATTATCTAATCCTATCAGAAACAACCATGGTATGCTGTGATTTTTTTTTCTTCTTAATCATCTCCCATTATATTGTGTTATGGCAGCAATACCTGGTATCCTAGAGCTACTCACATGATTTCAGATGTTGACAGACCATAAGATAATTAGCTATTTCTGAATCATGTACCATGGGATGCTAATTTACTTCAATAAAAATGAAAAAAGTCTTAATGTCCTTCATTTCATCTCTATCCAAAAACTAACTCCAAACATTACCATGTCTCAGAGGATCTGTTTCGTACAGCCAACTCTTTGACACAAATCTCATTATCAGTTACAATTCTTTCCCTCCAAGAAAAAATAATAAATTTTGGCTTACATAAGGAAAAAAATAAATTTATTGGAAGGATAGTGAGTAGTTCATAGATTAAAGATTTTACAAACAGAGCTTGGAAAAGACAGGAATAGGGGCCTTTCCAAAATTCTTCCACTTTTTCCATTATTTCATCAGTTTGTTAAGATTCAAATTCCCAGGAAAGAATCTCATTATCTTGGATTTTGTAAGAGATAGGGTTCAACTCCTGGGTGAGGTAGGATGAGCTGGTGACCGGAGGAGGCACGTTGATGACTACCACAGGGGAAGGGAAAAACAGTGGTCCCCAAGAAAAAAGGTAGAAGAAAGGTGGAGAAAAACACAACACAACGAAACAAAACAACTCACAACTTTTGCCTTGTACAGGTCTCAAGAGGAAATCTAGAAGTGAATGAATCATAAATATGAGGTAAAGACATTTTAAGGGTTCCAGATGTTTATAGTACAATGCTAGCAGTGCCTGATTTGCCCTTTCCCATATTCCTATCAAATTATTCATTAAAAAGTCCCAAAATAAAAGTTTAAACAGAAGTAGGCATTAGAAATATTGCTCAATCACCTTTCACACAGTTGAAATTCCCCTTCATTATAAAAAGTTAGAATAAATCCCTTAGGCAGAATAGCAGGACTGTGTACACAAAAACACTCTATAAAATTTTCACCAATCTACACCAAAGGCTGGAGGATAATAGGAGATTTTCCACACAGGCATGGCTTTTAATGAGACCAAAGCTGTGTCACTTTCACTTGTACCCCATAACACTCTACGTTAGTACCTATTTTCTCCTTAGTACCTAAGAACATATGTTTTGACTCAGTATTTCCACTTTTATAATCTTATTCAAAAGGAATAATTATTATTGTTAAGTAATATTTTTATATGAAGATGTACAACTATAGAATGAAAGGGTTAATGGAAGGCCACAATAAATAGGTTTTTCAAGGGCATTCCTGAGCACAATATAAAAATTTAAAAGTGTCAAACACAAAGAGAACCTTCCATAAATTTGAGTAAAGCAACAGTATGACATCCACTACCAGATAAGAAACTAACTGACAACAATGGTAGATAAAGAAGACTATGAAATAATATAAGGGAACTTCCAAAAGTTTGTGGAAAAATGAAATTAAAAGATAAAAATAAAAAATACAAACTTTAGTTTTCAACATGAGCTCCATCAAATTCAAAACACTGCTGTAAGTGATGATTCCAGTCATTTAGTCCATTCCAGAAGAACTGAGGGTCCTGGGAATTTAACCATAAAATGCAGTCTTTTTACATTATTAACTGAAGAAAAATGGGTTCCCTTTGCAGACTTTTTTTTTTAAGATTGTGAAACAAAAAGAAGTCAGAAGGAGTCAATTGGACTGTGAGGTGGATTCCTAATGACTTCCCATCAAAACTCTCACAAGATTGCCCTTATTTGCTGAGAGGAATGAGTGGGAGCATTGTCGTGGTGGACGGGACTCTCTAGTGAAGCTTTCCTGGGTGTTTTTCTGCTAAAGCTATAGGTAACTTTCTCAAAACACTCTCATAATAAGCAAGTGTTGTTGTTCTTTGGCTCTCTAGAAAGTCAACAAGCAAAATGCCTTGAACATTGCCCCCCTAAACTGTTGCCATAATCTTTGCTCTTGACCAGTCTGCTTTTGCTTTGACTGGACCACTTACCCCTTGGTAGCTGGTGTACTTTGTCTTCAGTATCATATTGGTAAAGCCATGTTCCATGTTTTGTTGTAATTCTTTGAAGAAACGCTTCAGGATCTTAATCCCACTTGTTTAAAATTTCCATTGAAAACTTTGCTTTTGTCTGCAGTTGATGTGGGTGCAATGGTTTTGGCACCCATTGGATAGAAAGTTTGCTGAACTTTAATTTTCAGTCAGAATTGTGTAAGCTGAACCAATTGACATGTCTATGGTGTTGCCTATTGTTTCTGATGTTAATCATTGGTCCTCTTCAATTAAAGTGTGAACAAGATTTTTTAAATTATTTTTTTGGAAATTGATATGGATGGTCTGCCACTGTGTGGCCTCTACCTTCAACATTGTCTCATCCTTTCTTAAACTAGTAATCCACTTGTAAACTACCAATTTCTTTGGGTCATTGTTCCCACAATCTTTCCATAAAGCATCAATGATTTCACCATTCTTCCACCCAAGCTTCACAGTAAATTTGATATTTGTTTTTGCTTAAGCTTTAGCAGAATTCACGTTGCTCTAATGGGGGCTCTTTTTAAACTTATGTCTTATCCTTCTTAGTGCCTCAAACTAAGATCTGTTCAGACATTTTACAAGTTATTGTGAGTTTATTTTCATGCAAAACATTTTGAAATCCATACATAGTTTTTTCATAATATGCATTTTCCATAAACTTTTTTGAAGTCCCCTCATATGTTCAGGATGGTGAAATAAAAGAAATTTAAAGATAATTTTAGATTCGGAAAAACAAAAGAAGAATAATGTGTTCAGTCACACAAGGCTTCAGAAATTTCCCCACACAATGACCCCCACAAAAGCATTGTTGGAGAAAGTACACCAGCACAAAGAGAAATAAATATAAGAAGATGCTACAAAATATGGGCAAGTAAATATCCTAATCACGTTAACTATTGTCTATATAAACAAGACTGAAAATGCATACAATTAACAATCTATATCTGAAATTCAAGATAAAAATATAATATTGGGAGACAGGAGTAGGTGGTTGGGGAGACCAAAGAGATAACTTGCCAGAGTAATTATGTAGTTTAAGAGGAAGATACAGATATTGGTAAATTTAATAAACTGATAGATAAAATTAACCAAAATATGGATCATAGTTAACTAGGGATAGCAACTTGAAGAAAAAAAGTAGATTAAACGGACTTGGAACTTTCAAAAGAGCTGGGAAATATTGAGCTATCTAATGAAAGAGAGGAAAGGGGAGAAAAGAATGCATGCTAATGAAATTATAAAATATGATGGCAGAACTGAGCTCTGATAAAGTATATAGTGAGGCTTCTGATTTTGGCTAACATGGACTGACTAGAACCGCATTTACTCTCCTGGCTTAAATAACTAGGAAACTAGACAAAATATGGGAAATAATGTTTTCAGATGTCAGATAGCAGTCAATGCAGGACTGCGATCCCTGAGAGAAGACAAACCAACAAGGCGAGCCTGTGATTGTACCAGCTTACTACCTAGAGGCAGTTTCCAAGTTTCCAGCAGAGTGAGAAGTACCCAAATAAAGTCTGACAGTGTCACTGATTTTAGAGTTTGGGGAGGCCAAGTTAGCTAGAACTTGTAGGGGCAGAATATTGGAGAGCGGGGAGCAGGAAAGAGAGACAATGACAGAGAGAGAGACATACATACAGACACACAGAAAGAGAGAGAGAGACAGAGAGAGAGAGAGACAGAGAAAATCTGGGGAAAAAAGACCCCTGGGGTATTTAGTTAAATACAGATATGCACTGTCAAAAAGGAAACTGTCTAAGGCTAGGGAAAAAAAAAAAAAAAAAAACACCAGAGGGGAGAAGAATAGAAAGGTGTAGGTCTAACAATTCCACCAGCTTACACAGAGCTAAAAATAATTATAATTCATGAGGGTATAATGTGGAAACTTTAGAAGAGCATTGCCTTAGTGAGACAAATTAATTTAACTGTAGACTGAGGTTGCTCTGGGCCTGTCCTACAAAAACTTAAAAGCAAGCCCTGAAATGATCCATCAAATTTCAAAAGATCCAGCGAATTTCAAGAAACTTATTGGACAAAATCCAGTGCTTGTTACAGGAATACAATAAAATACAAAAAAAGAAAAAGAAAAATTCACATCTGACATCCAATAAAAAAATTGTCAGGCATTCAAAGGAACAGGAAACTATAACCATTAATCAAGATAAAAATCAACAATAAAATCAGAACTAAAAATGAAGTATACTGAAACTAGCAGACAAAACTGTTAAAACAGCTCCACGTTTAAGTAGAAAAAAACATGACTATAGTAAAGAGAGAAATGTAAGGTATAAGAAAGATGCAAATAAAAATTATAGAGGTAAAGTTATTTAATTTGTGAAATTAAAAATACAATGGATGAAGTTAAGAGGAGATAAGACACTGCTGAATGAAAGATCGGTGATTAGTTACCTTGTAAAGATAGCGATAGAAATTATCCAACATAAAGAAAGGAAGAAAAAGATTGAAATACAAAGAATATTAGCAATCGATGGTACAAGATAAAACAGGATAACCTGTGTATAATTAGCATTTCAGAAGGAAAAGAGAAAGATGAGACAATAAAAAATGTTTGAAGGAATATTCACCAAAATTTTTCCAAATTTGATGAAAACTATATACCCACAGATCTAGCAAAATCAATGAATTTCACTCGGAGGAAACTTACAGAAGACTACATCAAAGGTAAATCACAATGAAACTGCTGAAATCTAGTAATAAAGAGAAAAATCTTAAAAGGATATGGAAAAAATTACATTATAGGCAGAAGAAACAACACAAGAATAAAAATAGACTTCTTATCAAATGCCGTGTAAGCTAAAATACAGCGGCAAAACATCTACACAGTGGTATATTTTTTTATATATAGTCAATATTTTTTAACATTTCAATACACTTAGGGGATACAAATGGTTTTTTCTTTAATGGATAAATTCTACAGTGGTGAAGTCAGGGCTTTTAGTGTACCTGTAACCTGAATAGTTTACATTGAACCCAATAGGTAGTTTTGATCCCTCCCACCCCCAGTTTCCAAAGCCCCTTCTATCACTCTGTGTGACCCTGTGTACTCATCATTCAGCTCCGCATAAGTGGAATACTGGAATACTTTAGTAGATGAAAATATTTTTTCAGATTTGAAGGTGAAATAAAGACTTTTTCAGGCAAACATATATTAAGAGAACTTATCATCAGCATACTATCATTATAAGAAATCTTAAAGAAAGTTTTTAAAAAGAATACCAGATAGAAATTTGGATCTACAAAAAGAAGTGAAGAGTATAGCAAATGGTTAAAATGTGAAAAAATATAAATAGTTTCTACTTTGGGGGGAGCTTTTTAATTTAATTTTTATTTTTAGTTGACACATAATAATTGTACATATTTATGGGGCACAGTGTGATATTTTGACAAATGTATACAATGTGTAATGACCAAATCAGGATAATTAGCATATCCATCACTTCAGGCACTTATTATTTTCTTTGTGTATTGGGAATATTTAAAATCTACTCTTCTAGCTATTTAAAATTATAGGACATATTATTAGTTATAATTAACCTATGTTAACATAATTATTAGTTATAATTAACCTAGTGTTACAAAACACTAGAACTTATTCCTCTTATCTAGCTGTACTTTTGTATCCATTAACCAACCTTTGGCTAACGACCCTCCCCTCTCTGCTTCACCCCTCTAGTAAACACTATTTTACTCTCCACTTCTATGAGATCAACTTTTTAAGCTTTCACATATGAGCGAAAGCATGCAGTATTTATCTTTCTGTTCTCTGCTTATTTTACTTAATATAAAGTCCCCCAAACTCATCCATGGTGCCATGAATGGCAGAATTTTATTCTTTTTTATGGCTAAATAATATTCCATTGTGTATGCATACCATATTTTCTTTAAATAGTCAAATATGTTTTCAAAATATATTTGACAGTTTAAAGCAAAAATAATGAATACCATAAAACACTGCTGGCTGCACAGTGTTTACAGAAGTAAAATGTTTAATAGTAACAGCAAAAAGGATGGAAGAATAAAAATATGTTTTGTGCTGAAAATCTGCAAAATTCTTGAAAAAAATTTCAGTAAATAAGGAATAAAAGAAACCTTTAACCTTAACAAAAAGGGTTGGGGGGGGGGATTCTACAAAGAAACCTACAACTAATATCACAAGTAATGATGAAAGACTGTTCTTTCTCTAAGACTGAGAATAGGGCAAGGATGTTTAATGTCATAACTGATTTTACTAGGGGTCCCAGCCTATGCAATAAGGAAAGAAATAAAAACAAATGAAAGGTGATATATGGATAAGACTGTAAGCAAGTCCATTGACCATACCATACAGACAAAATCTCCACTTGTGTTTTTCTTTACTGTTCACAAAAGTATTAGGTTATTAAATATGAAATGTCTGACTTCCTTAAGTACTAAGTTTGACAACTGCTATCTCTGACATTTCACTTTCACACTTCTTGTTTTATTTTTACTGTGAAGGTACATCCTCAGTCTTTCAAACACATATTTTGGCTTGTGATTATCTTTCAATTTTTTTGAGCAATTTTTGTGAAACCATGGATAAGTCAAAAACTTGTGTCATTTTTGACTATGAGTTCTGTCATGGAACCAATGCAGTGCAAATAGCTCAAAATGTCGATGAAATGTTTGGGAAGGATGTGGCTAATGAATGCACACTATGTTGATGGTTTGGGAAATTTTGTTCCGATGATTTTAATCTTGAAAATGGGCCACATGGGTGACCTGAGACCAAGGTGGATAATAATGAGCTGAAAGTTGCAGTGGAATTGCATCCAACTCAACCTACTTGTGAATTAGCAGCAAGGTTTGTCATTACTATTCGAGCAATATTGTATCATTTGAAACAAATCATCAAGGTAAAGAAGCTGGATAGATGGGCACTGCATGAATTAAATGAGCAACAGAAGAGAAATCGTCTGGAAGCTTGCCTTTCTTTGCTGTCATGACATAAAGGCAAACCATTTCTACACCATATTATTACATGTGATGAAAAATGTATTCTTTTTGATAATTGCAAGTGTTTGGCACAATGGTTGGGTAAAGATAAAGTGCCAAAATACAGCCCAAAACCTAATATTCATCAAAAAAAAAAGCTAATGGTGTCTCTTTGGTGGTCCAGCACTGGTATTATCCACTACAATTTCATGAAACCTGGTCAATCAATTACAGTGGATGTCTACTGCAACCACTGGGTGAAATGATGAGGATGCTTGCCATTAAGCAGCCAATACTGGTCAATAGAGACAGGCGGGTCCTCTTGCAAGACAACACTTGACCACAATTCACACAAACAGCACTGCTCGAACTACAGCAGCTGGACTTGGAAACTCTCTGTCATCCACTGTATTCACCAGATCTTGCACCAACTGACTACCACTTCTTCCAGGCTTTGGACCACTTCTTGCAAGGAGAAATATTCAATTCTCAACAATCTGTGGAAAAATGCCTTTGGTGAATTCATCACCACATGCTCTACAGGCTTCTTCTCTGTTGGCATAAACAAGCTACTGTTAAGATGGCAAACCTGTGTCGACAGTTTAGGTGCATACTTTGATTAATTGTACTGCTTCTTGTTTGAAATATAATAAACTACACTTCTGATTCAAAATCAAACATTTCATATTTAAGGACCAATAATATTTTCGTAACCATCTGATAATATCTTTTTTTTTTTTTGGTTCTGATCTCAGGCAAGAAATTCAATACATAAACACTTAATATAGTTATGTATACATAAGAATGTGTGTATGTGGATAAACTGATTAGATCAGGTGTATCTAGTTATAGGTAAACTGAGTTAGAATTGAAGGAAGAAAATGTGAAATTGTTGATTGATAGCCATGAACTAAGGAGTATGAATAACTCAAATATACAAGTGGGATCCATAGAAATAACACTCTCTACACCTGACAAAACATTAAATGTCAATGTGAGTGAGCCAATTAAAAAGGAAGAATTTGAAAGAATAATTATTTTAATAAGATTCCTGAGAATATGCACAGTTGGATCCATTGTCCATGGAAAGGAAAAGAGATACATTCTCAAGTGTTACTGGATGGCAAACGGAGAAGATAGTTGAAGATGTTGCCAAATTTGTAGGTCTGATGGGAAGAAGTTGAGAAAGTTCCCAACTGATGGCCTCTTATTTCTCAATATTAAAAGTGAGATAATTTGCTGAGGGTAAGGAGACTGACACAGCATTTAAAATGTAAAGAACAAGCATGGACAAAATCTGATTCAAACTGTTTTAGAAGGTGAAAGAGTACATTAACCAGAAAAATGTAGTATACACACATACAATAATATTTCCATATATACTCACATGTATTTATATATATATATATATATATATATATATATCTACTCACAAAAATGAGACAAAGTATATAAATGTTAAAAGACATTATATTTGAATAGAAAAAAGATAGGGAATTCAGTTTTTGTTTATTTATTTATTTTTATTTTTTATTGTTTGCTATTATAGGGGTACAGATGTTTAGGTTATGTATGTTGCCCTTGCCCCCCCTTCCCCCCAAGTCCCAGTTTCAAGTGTGTCCATCTCTCGGATGGTGCACATTGCACACTTTGTGTATGCATATATCCGTCCCCTCCTCCCCCTCGCCCCTCCCCCTTCCCCTCCCCCTCTTCCTGACATCCAATAGATGTTATTCTTATATATACACTTACGTGTTGTTCAGTTAATACCAATTTGATGGTGAGTACATGCGGTGCTTGTTTTTCCATTCTTGGGATACTTCACTTAGCAGAAT